>BQNB010058450.1:0-37758 GCA_026074375.1 Tanacetum coccineum | reverse complement strand
TGACGAATTACTATGGATTTTGCATTCTCAGAAGTGTGTTAATATTCTCGGAAGGGGTTTTAGTATTCTCGGATTATTTCTTTACATTTTCGGAAGTGTTAGTATCACTATTAGTTTAATTTCGATAGAAAAGTGTTGTAATAGATATATACCCATTTTCGGTTCTATCGAAAAACGTATATTAGGTGGTTATTCATAAACTCGGTTGTCTATCGAGTTTCATAAGTATTCACACATTTTCGGTTTTATCGAAAAGTGTGAAAAAAGATTTAGTGACTTAATCTCGGAAATTAGCTTACAAAGTGTTAAAACATCACAATTTCATGGTTTCATCGTGAATTGTGTTTTCAAAATACAAATTCGGCAATTGTTAAACGTGTAAATCAAATTCGGTTCTATCGAGTTTGATGTTATAAGAGTTTTGGATTTTTCAGTCATCATAAATTTTGGTTTTATCGAGTTTGTGGTTATTGTGAATCCATAATCAAAGGATTTTTCAAATCTCGGTTCTATCGAGTTTGATTAAATCAATTTTTTGACTAAAACAAGATAATCAATTTCTGGGATTAAGTGGATTTCCAAGTTTAATACGTTTTTACTGTTACCGAGTTTGATAGTAGTCTTTGTCCGAGTTTTAGTTCTGTCTGAGAAGTATACCGAGTTTTAGACTACTTGTTATCCGAGAACAGTGTTGTCCGAATTTGACAACTGTTACCGAGTTTAGGATTTTTCTCACAAATATCACTCATTTTCGTCTACAAAGATCGAATCTTTGAATGATACGTAATGTCGACATCCAAAACATATCAACAATCTCTCGCTAATGCCGGTTCTGAGACTAGGCCTCCCATACTTGAAAGGGGTAGTTATATACCATGGGCAAGTAGATTTAGACAATATATAAATCGAAAGAGAGAAAACCAAAAGTGGCTTAACAAAGTACTTGATGAAGGTCCTTATCAGTTTCAAATGTTTGTTCCTACTGGTTCGACATTACCGACACTGCAGACTGCAGAGGATTTACAAGGTAATGAATTATTGCACTATGATGCTGAAATTAAGCTCATGAATCTGATTCTACTTTCTATTCTAAATGAAATTTACAACTCTGTGGATGCTTGCACTACGACCAAGGAAATATGGAAAAGAGTTGAATGTCTAATGAGGGGCACTATACAAAACCAACTTGACAGAGAAACTCGTTTTATGAACGAATTTGATCAGTTTGTTGCTGAACCAGGGGAAGCACTTGTTTCTGTCTACAACCGCTTTGCTTAGTTAATGAATGATTTGGAACGAAATAAAATGATTTTTCCAATTGTCGCAGTTAACACAAAGTTCCTGAATAGCTTGTAACCGGAATGGTTGAAATATGTCACCCAAGTTTGTCTTGCTAAACATTTGACAGTGGATTCGTTTGATGATCTCTTTGATTACCTTCAGCAATTCGAGAAACTATTTAATGCATCACGGGTAAAGAAGTTAGAAAAGTCTCATGATCCTTTGGCTCTCAAAGCACATACGGGTTCATCTTCCAGAAATACCTCATCTTATTATGTAACGCATCCTACGTTTGTGGTTAATTATGACGATGAGTACCAGCAGGATGATATTCAAACCAATTCTGAAGATCCTCTAACCTCTGCAATGTTGTTACTTTCTCGAGCCATTACTCAAAATTTCTCTAATCCAACAAATAATCGTCTTCGTACTTCATCCAACACTAGAAACCAAGCAATCATTTAAGGAGATAATATTCAAAGCAGAATTCCTGGCAATACGAGAAGGAAAAACTTATTAGCTTATGTTTAAGAAGAAGTTGTTGAGGGAATGAATGCTCAAAATGAGACTAGAAATGTTCAAAGGACTCTTCGCACTCCATCTTCAGGCAATACTTCAATTGTTCAATGCTACAACTGCAGTAGAAAAAGACATTATGCTAGGAGTTATCCAAAGCCAAGGGTTTGTGACTCAAAGTATTTCATGGAGCAAATGTTGTTGGCAAAACAGGATGAAGCTGGCGTAATTCTTACTGATGAGCAAAATGATTTTCTCTTTGCTGATGCTTCAAGGATGGAAGAAATTGAAGAAACCAGAGCAAACTTTGCTTACTGGCCAGAATATCACCAGCGATCAAAAATAAAACTTCCTGCTGAAGGCCAAGCTATGAGTCTACATTTATAAGTGAGATACAATCTTCATCTATCGATGAAAATAATGAACCAATGTATCCAACTCATACTAAAATTATTAACAGTACCATTGGTGATGATCAAATTAATAGCAATATTAAATTTGATTCATTCAAGGGAAATGTTAATAGTGGCAGTGTTGACAAAGATACACATGTTCCTGATCTATGTGCAGTAGAAAAACTTGCTAGAAGCTGAAAAACAACGAATATTTGCTAAACAAGTCAAAACATAAAACACGCATTTGACTAGTCAGATAGAGATGTATAAGGAAAGGGTTCGGATTTTGGAGGGTATTAACAAGGATAATAATTATCTCAATGAATTTCTTGAGGCTGATGAACGGGCAAAACGTTATAATAAACAAGCTTAGTTTTAATTAGTTCGTGATCGAGATATCATTCGAGATCTCAAAAAACAACGAGATAAATAGATTTGGAAGTTCCAAAATACAGAACGGGAAAATAAGGAATTACAAAATACTCATTTAATTTTAAAAAGGCAAATGAGTGAAAAAGAGGATGCTTATCATGATACCATTCTATATCTTGAGGCCAAACTGAAAAAGAATGTTGATCTGATTTTAAAACTTGGTAATTCATGGGCATTACAAGGAAAGTTTATCTTGACCAAAACATGTTTTGTGTATGACCAACAATTAAAACATGGTTTGGGGTATTCGAATCCTTATACACTCAAGCAAGAAATTTCAAAGTGTCCAAAGTTATATGTTGCATCTAGTTTAGGTAATTTAGAAATTCCTTTGAATGTTAGAGATTCTGAGGACATTCTTGAGGATGCTTTCAAAAGTCAACAAAAATGACAGAAAAAATGAATGATCCAATTGCTGTTGCAAACAAACAAACTTGTTGGACAATTAACTACAAAAAATTAAAAGCTCTTTATGAAGATTTTGTTCCTCAAAAAGAGCTTTCTGTTGAGCAAAAATATTTTTCATCTTCTTCTATTCCCTCGGTTAAGATTCCAGTATCAAAAAATATGCCAAGTGAGTCACCTTTGATCAAAGAATTAGACAAGATAAAAGTTGGTTTTGAAAAGCTGTCTTTGCTAATACAACAGAACTATAAAAGAGCAAGCATTTTTTACACATCACCGGCAGAAATAGAAATCAATGATTTTTGTCAAGATCAAGTTAAACCAATTCTTAACGAGTTGAAGGTTTATCTTGAATGCTTTCGGAATCTATTTCAAAGGGATATAAAAGAAATGAAAGATGTTTTTGAGTCGACAGAAAGTGAGCTTGATGAACTACAGAAGCAAAATGAATTGTTAAAAGATCAACTTTTGGAAGCATCACTCAAACATGATGTGGAACTGTGTGTGTTGATTAATCATGAGTGTGTAGATAAGATCTTAAATGCTGAACTTGAAAAAGTCAAGAAGAAATCTTTTGAGATTCAAGAGGATTTGCAAGCAAGAATAAAAATTCTTGAAAAAGATGTTCAACGATGTGAAAAGCAAAGTGTTGATTTTCAATTAAAATTACAACATGAAAAAGAAAAACAAAAATGGGATTCCACTTCGAAAAATAAAATTACAATTCCTCTTGATTACTCTTGTATTTCAAAGATGGAGAAACTTGAGGATGAGAACGTGTCTTTGGATTTTACAGTGCAATCTTTGATAAAAGAACGAGATAATGCCAAAATGGAGTATAAAAAGCTTTTCGATTCAATCAAAAAGACACGGTCTCAAACTCAAAAGGAAATGGATGAATTGATTGTTCATGTTTCTGAGAAAACATATGCATATGGTGCTATTCGTGCTGAAAATCAGAATCTTTTAACTACCATATCTGAGTTAAAGAAAAGATTGGAAAAAGTTGAAAAAGGTAAGTCTGTAAATACTAAGTTTGACAAAACAAATGGTTTTCAATCTCTTCTTTGTGTCACACCACTAAACAAACACGCTTTTAAAAAGAAACCGGATGTTCCCAAAACAGAAGAAACCAATGTTGTGTCAAAACCAGTCACTTTACAGACTTCACCTACAAAACAAACAAGGGCAAATCAAAACACAAATGTCATTAGACCAGGAATGTACAGAGTTGTCACAACACAAGAATCACAAACAAGCAAGACTAAGAGTGCTTTATCTTCTACAGGAATGAATGCTACATCTAGAGTTAGAAGACCAATGAGTAGAGATTCACAAGTTGCGCAAAGTGTCTTAGATAACTCTAAGAATGAAAAAAAGAATGTAGCAGTTTATGTTAGGAAAAATAAGCAAGAAGATGTTATTCCGAACAAGGAAAATGTAATTGATGTTGATGTTGCAAACGCTTCTAAAGCGAAAACTTTGTTATGTGTTTCTTGTATGAAAAATGTGCTTATTCCTTGTCATGATAAATGTGTTTCAAAGCATAAGTTGAATGTTCCGTTCGAATATTCGCAGAGACTTACTCCACTAATTCTAGATCACACAAAATCTTTAGAAACTAAATACCTATGTAGCTCCCTAAGACTAGTTTTCTAAGAAAAATACACAACTAGACTCTAGATACTACTTTTGTAGTTTCCAAATCTAAGATTGATGTAGAAAGTGCCTCAAAAGCTAAGGATAAGATCTCTAGTGCGTCTAGGATAAACCAAAGAAATTTGCGACAAAAACCGTTAAATACATTCATAAAAAACAAGATTCGAACAAGTATAATTTGGCAAAAGTGGTTTGAATCACAACCAAATGTTATTTGGACTCCTGTCAGTGTAAAACCGAATGTTCATAATACTCGTTCCACTTAGAAACCATTCGGTTTTAGTTTAAGAAATGGTAGGGCAAATTGCCCAGTTGTCTCCATGTGAGTCTCCTTCTTAGGATATCAGGTATTCAGATTGTTCTGTGGGTTGTTAACAGTGGTTATTCAAAGCATATGACGGGTGACCGGTCACTACTGAGAAATTTCATTGAGAAATTTATGGGCACCGTTCACTTTGGTAATCATAATTTTGCAGCAATCACAGGCTATGGCGATTATATACATGGCAATATCACTATTTGTCATGTATAGTTATGTTGAAGGTCTTGGACATAAACCTCTTTATCATTGGACAATTTTTGTGATGGAGATTTAAAGTGGTTTTTAGTTCTATTACATGTTATTGTACGAAATCTGGAAGGAGATTGACTTGCTCACGATGAAGGACGCGATCTAATTTGTATACTATCTCATTTCATTCTGAAATGGCTGCTTCTTCACCCAAGTCTCAATGTCCCAAAGCAACGATCTAACAATGTCATGGTTTATTGGCACCGAAGGACTGTCACATCTTAATTTGGTACCTATAAACGATCTTACCAGACTTGACTTGGTTGACAGTCTACCAAATTTCAAATATGGAAAAGATCCCCTTTGTTCTGCTTGTGAAAGGGGAAAAGCAAGAAAGCTTCTGATCCACCTAAATTGGTTCTAAGTGATCATTCTAAATTGGAGTACATTCATATGGTTTATGCGTTCCAATGAGGTAGCTTTGATTAAATGGAAAAAAGTATATTATTGTGATCGTAGGATGATTATTCAGATATTCATGGGTTTATTATTTCTTCGCTCGAAAGATAAACTCCAGAGATCATCAAGAAATTCATTGCTCACGCTAATTAAATACAAAGCCCAAAGTTTGTAGATCGATACTGACAATGAACTGAATCAAAAACACACTCATAAAGCTCATTATGAAAAGTTAGGCATCACTGCAACACTTTTCAATTGCTCGCACACCTCAGCAAAATGGAGTAGTTGAAAGACGTAATTGTACTCTTGTTGAGGCTGCTCGCACAATGCTTATCTTTTCTCGGTTACCTGAATTTCTTTAGGCTGAAGTAGTGGCTACAGCATGTTTTACTCAAAATCGGTCAGTCATCTATACACGATACAACAAAACACCTTATGAGCTGTTATACGGTCGAAAACCGAATATGGCATATTTTCATGTGTTTGGTTTATTATTTATCCAACGAATGGAAAAAGAGATCTTGAAAATGAAACAAAAGCAGACATTGGTGTGTTTATTTGTTATTCAGAAACATCAACAGGCTTTCGAATTTATAACCGATGAACCAAAATGATAATGGAGACTATTCATGTCAAGTTTGACGAGCTCACAGCTATGGATTCTAAACATGATTGTTTAGAACCCGAACTTCAACGATTCAACAATCATAATTCATCAGCAGAACTAATGCATACTCCATCCAAGAAGATGTTTGAATAATTTGTTCGATCCAATGTTATTGAAGAATATTATGAGCAGAAGTCTTCTGATACACCCAGCACTATTCGCTGCACAACCGAACTCAAGTTCATGAAGACTTCACCTTCCCACATCTTCAATCATTGTGACAACGCATGAGGCCTCCTCTGTTGTCACTACATCTGACGAACAAACTTCTTCCCTCTCTTGGTCTGGGAGAGCTGATAATTTAATCAAGAAAGACACTGCTGAGTTTGATGATAATTCATAGTTTGTTCCATATAATCCTCCAAGTCGAGAGAAATTGAGTCATCCACAACGGCTCTAGTACCATCAAATGTGCAGAATTTCTACCAAGTACAACCCTCAACTCATATTTGGACAAAAGATCATCCTTTAGACCAAGTTATTGGTGACCCATCCAAACCTGTTATGACTCACCAACAGTTACACACAGATCTTGAGGTATGCATGTATTCTTAACCGCAGTTACAATTGAACCAACAGAATATCAAAGGAAGCTATGGCAGATCATAGTTGGATTGGAGTCTAAGCCAAGATATTGAATCTTTTGAGAGGACTTCAAGTTTGGGAACTCGTTCTATGACCAGAAGGAAAGAACATTATTGCTCTCAAATAGCATTGGAAGAATAAGTGTGATGCTGAAAATATTGTGGTTCGGAACAAAACTCGTCTTGTGGCTAAAGGATATAAGCAGGAAGAAGGCATTGATTTTGAAGAGTCATTTGCTCCTGTTGCTCGTCTTGAGACTGTTCCAGGATGTTATTGCTTTATGCTCTCATAAGAATAATCACTATCTTTTCTTTCAAATGGATGTCAACAACGGCTTTTCACAATGGTCTTTGAAAGAAGAAGTTAAGTCCAGCCAACCTGAAGGGATTTATTGATACCAGAATTTCAGATCACGTCTAATAGGTTGAAAAAGCTCTATAAAAAGGTCCTTAAGCAAGCATCTCGTGCATGGTATGACAAATTGTCTTCTTTTCTAATTGAAACTGGGTTCACTAAAGGTATATGACCCGACTAAGTTCACTACGACGTCACGGGTGAGACAACATACTTGTCAAGTATATGTTTGAAGACATTAATTTTTGGATAGAACAAATCCAGATTTTTCAAAATGTTTTACAAATCTAATGAAAAATAATTTTGAAATGTCGATGATGGGTGAACTAAAGTTCTTTCTTGGACTTCAAGTTTATCAATCTCCCCGTGGCATATTCATAAGTCATCACAATAACGTACTTGAATTGTTTAAAGAAACATGTTTTGGATGAGTGTCTGTCTCATGAATACCACCCATGGCAACTGAGAGGCTGGATGCTGATTTACAAGGCACTCCTACTGATCAAACGACTTATCGTCGTATGATAGGAGGGCTTATGTACCTAACAGCTAGTCGACCAGACATTGTATTTGTTACTTTTGTATGTGCTCGTTATCAAGCACGTCCTATAGTCAAACACCTCAAAGAGGTAAAACGGATCTTTCGGTACCTAAGACAGTCCTATAACATGGGACTATGGTATCCAAAGGATTCTGGATTTAAACTAATTGCCTATTCAGATGCGGACCATGCAGGATGTAAAGATGATTGTAAAAGCACATCAGGTGGATTGCAATTTCTAGGAGGAAAGCTTATGAGTTGGAGTTCAAAGAAACAAGATTGTACTGCGATGTCAACTGCTGAAGCTGAATATGTTTCCTTGTCTGCATGCTGTACTCAAGTTATTTGGATGCGTACTAAACTGCTTGACTATGGATATAAGTACAATCGGATTCCAATGTATTGTGACTCCAAGAGTGCCATTGCTATTTCATGCAATCCGGTCCAACATTCTAAGACGAAGCACATTGACATCCGGTATCATTTTATTAAAGAACATGTTGAGAAGGGTACTGTGGAAATTTACTTTGTCGGGATAGAATACCAACTAGCGAATCTATTTACTAAGGCGCTTCCAAAAGAACGCTTTGAGTATTTAGTTCATCGAATTAGTATGAGATGTATGACTCCAACTCAGTTGGAAAGCCTGAAAAAGTTATCTTCTTGAAAAGCTCTGTAACACCCCCATTTTTACAATATAGCAGCGGAAGATAATCTGGGGTATTACTTCATGGATACAACAATCATAATCATAGAAAACAACTTTAAAAGAGACGTTGTTGGAAAAATTTAGTTATCATTCATTATAATCAGAGTTTTTACAAAAATGTAGGTCCCAAAATCTAAAATATCAAGTTTGAATGATAACAGTTCAGCCATCTTCGAGTCCATGCCACTCCGTACCGTAACTTGCTCAATTACCTGAGATAAACATGCTAAAAAGGGTCAACACAAAGGTTGAGTGAAATTCATAGGTTTGAAATGTAATAGTTAAATACAAGTTATCATAATTGGAAATGTTGGTATTGCAGGAATAATTGTTATCAAGAACATTATTGTCATAGTGAACAGTATTATCACCCTAAACTCATGAATCACATAAAGAGATAAAGAGATATTAAAGAGATATTGGGAGATACTACCCAAAGAGACATTAAAGAAATATTGGGAGATATTACCCAAAGAGACATTAAAGTAATATTGGGAGATATTACCCAAAGAGACATTAAAGTAATATTGGGAGATATTACCCAAAGAGATATTAAAGTAATATTGGGAGATATTACCCAAAGAGATATTAAAGTAATATTGGGAGATATTACCCAAAGAGATATTGGGAGATACTACCCAAATAGATATTTCCATGTACCTAGGCAATAATATATCAGGAGGCATATAACATATCATAACACAGGCATTCATGGTTTATATCAGTATCACAATTTATAAAGTATGTGAGATTATGAACTCATTAAGTCTTTGAAAAGTAATCACATTGTTATGAGTATATAAAAGAGTTTGTAACAAGCATGTATCCCCCTCGCGGGTTTATAAAACATGTAAAATAAGTAAAGGCGAGGTTATGAACTTCACGTATCATAATAGAATATAGTTTATAGCATGTATCCCCCTCGCGGGTTTATAAAACATTCAAAAGATTGAAAAGCGAGGCTATGAACTTCACCTGATATGTAGATGTATTAAATATTCTGAAATGAAAGCTGACGACCTTATCACAATCTTAACCAGGGAAGGTTGATATAGTAAAATGATAGTAAATAGCCACGTCACACAACTGGGAGAATATGTCAAGTCTTGAGGAAGATTTACATTTAACTTTAGTTGTAGAGAGTTAGAGTTTGATTGAAGAGTTTGGAATTATTGTATCACCGTTCGGGCCATCATAATTCAGAAGTCATTCAGTAAACGTTTGAGGAGCTAGGGCACTTTAAATCGTAAACCCAACAACTCAGTCAGAACGTAATACCAAGATGAAACTCCTTAATATGAAGCTCCCTAGTATTGCGATATATTATATCGGTTTTAAGCGTTTTAATCAATAACTGAACTGTTAAGCACGAGAAGCGTTTAATTAAGAGTTATGTCAAATAATGTTTGAGCATGATTTTTATACTTTTCAAAATGTTATCATTTTAGACCCTGGGTGTTTGGAAAATTGCAAGTATACACCCAGGTTTTGCATTTTTACGACTTGGTCCTTCAAATTTTTATAGATATACCAAGTAAACCTTGGACTTTGGAAAGTGACATAATAGACCCTAATCATTATAACTTGATAAAATGACATATTCAATTCCCCTTTTAGTTATAAGTTTCAGAAATTTACGAATATACCTTGCATGATTATAAATACTAAAACATGTCCAACTGGCCATGCAACTTATTTAACATTTCATTAGACATTTATAGTTATAATAAACTAAAACATGAAGTTTAACGCAACACATGTTTAAAATAATGATTCGTTTAAGCTAGGAAGCAACCGGTCAAATTATGGGTTTCAAAACGTAAACTGCGCGAGTTTTTAATTCAAAATTCCTCCACTAATCAATAAAGGAGTTATTTTAAACTTAGTTAAGCATGCTAGGAATAGATTATAACAATAATTAATCAATATAACAATTAGTTTTAAGAAAAACGTGAAAATAGGTTTTAGGTGTATCGGTTTATGGATCAAAAACGGAAAATGAGCATGAATAGGTTATGAGACTTAACAAGAGTATATTTATGATCATATGACATTATACAGTTGTGTAGTAGCAGAATGTAGAACATTCATAACCTGGTGTTGAGCTTCAAGACAAAAATTTTGGTAATAGGGTCTTCGGGTAGTATTTCCACTCGTACGCCTTGTATCTTTACTCCGAGGCTTCAATACTTCAGGGCTTTGCTTCTTGAACTTCTTTAATGATCCTAGGATCATAAGGGAGCAAAGGATTGCTGCCAATTGGGTTTGAGAGAGAAGAGATGTGGTGCGAGTTGAAATGAACATAAGGTCCCTATTTATAGTATTTTGAGGCAAAAGAGGTTAATTAAGTCTATGAATTCTGTATGGGACTGTGATCACTAGTGTGTTGAGATGTGTTGAAGCTACATGATGAGTATTGAGGTCTAGAGGTGGTAGGATTGCAAGGTGGAAGGTTTTTAGGGGTGTTTGGGTGTCACGGCTAGAAGATGGACAACAAGGCCATCATGTGTCTTTTATTTCGACCAAGAGAAGGTTCAAGCAGGTGGGTGAGCTGCTACAAGGTGTCTAGAAGGAGTTTATGCAAGTGCCTTGCACATGGTTAGGGCTAAAATGGGTTAAAGAAGCCAAAAATGGGGTGCGGGTCTGTTTTGGGCTCGGCATAGTTTTCAAGAGTCTTTCCAAGGTACATTGTGTTTATAATGATTAAGGATAGATGAAATAGGTTGTTAAGGTAGGGATTAAAGTAATTAGCAAAGATTAGCAATTGGTTTGGGTTAAAACGGATTAAAATTGAAGAAACGAGGTCACGGATACCGGTTTAGGGTTTTCTTGACTTTCTTGGTTTATATTTTGTATACTTTTGATTAGGAATGATGGAATACAGATCCTAGAGCTTATATAAAGTATTATTAATGAAGTTTGGTTGTTGGTTTAAGTTAAAATGGGTTGAAATTGAGAAAACGGGTCAAAGTTACAATTAGGGCATAATTAGGGTTTTCTGGATTCGTTAAGGTTTTCTAGGCTTTGATTTCTTGTACATTGCCACTCGTTTTATGAGTTTATAATGGCCCTTAGTTGGTTATTTGGGATTAGAATGGTTTAGAACGAGTAAACGGGTTAAATGAACCAATCAAGTCATGGTTTAGAAACTAGCTCAGTTTTAGGGTTTAGGGTTCGGGAATATCTCTTCCGGAATCTTTTTATCATTGATTTGCCTAGTAGTATTTTATACGTATACTATTTGGCGAACCAATTACTTAGGAAAACGTAAATGGAGGTAAAACGGCTATTTTGGATATTGTGCATTAATGACTTGTACATTGTGCTTTGAAAACTTATACTTGACTTGGAGGGAGTTTATATTTCAAGTGAAATATTATATTACTTGTATATATGCTTTAGTAGCTTGTACATTTACTTTAGATATTAACCCTTCATAGAATTAGGGTTTAGAGGTATACGATAACGATTTAAAGCCTGTTTTGATATAACGTTGCGAATAGTACATTATAGGAATAATGTACCTTGTAATAAGAATATGATGATATTGACTTGACATGTTATGATGTTTGCTTGACATATATGAAGATAGGATTGTCATAGATAGGTTGCATGAGCTCGTCTACTTTAGTTATGCAAGTTACATGACATACTGAGATATCGACAATACAAGTAATGTAATAAATCAAAAAATTTCACTGTACAATTGTGAGGGGTGGAGACTATAACAACCTAAGAATTTTCATCAACCTATTTTACTATGATCAAAAATCTCGTCTCGAGTTTTAATTGAAAGTTATAGTGAATAGATGTAGGTATTGGGTATGAATTTGATTTTTATGTTAGGTTAATCAAGGTCACAAGTCCACGTGTGTGATGCATTTATAATTATGTTGTACACCATAATTATAATTACCTCCTTTCACACGTCTACTTATTTTCAAGATCATACCTCTTGGTGACAGTCAATAGAATTTCTCTAGATTCTGGTAGAATCTGGGTGGATGGAATACGTTGCGCTACTCAGATCGTAAGGAATTGTTATTCATTAACCTTTAAAAGTCAACATCGAATAAGAATGCTATCACAAGTCTTTGTTAAAAATTTCATACCTAGTGGTATTGAAATCATTTGACATTGTATAGATTCTTGTGTGTTTCCTTGTTATTATGTTGCAGAATATAACAGAGAATTTTAGAATACGGAGATCATGGAATGAGTAATGTCAAGGAATGATTATGAATTTGTTAGAGAGTTGCTAATCACGTGAGATACAGATTTTGAAATGAATAGATGATGAAGGTAGTAATGAAGGTAATAAGGATAATGATTAAGGGATTGTTTGTACAAACGGATTAAAAGAAACTTGTTTGTACGTATGTTATATACTTAAGCCTACTTATTTATAATTAGTCACTTACAAAAAGAAGCGTCCAACTCCTTGTAACTGAGAATTTATAAATTCATAGTTCAGGGATTTATAATTTCCTTATTCAAATGAAGAAGTGACCTAATTCATTTCAATAAGATGATCATAAATCGTCTTACCTAAGCATAAAAACACAATATGGTAATGTGTAAAAAATGAATTGTTAGATAATATTCAGATGTTGATTGTATTGACGCCCATATAATCGAGGATGAAAATTTATGTTGCAAAGGTATGAGGAAAGTATTTAGAGTTTGAACATAATAGAATTAGTAGAATTTGACAAACGATGTCGAGTTTTGACATCATCAGATAACAAGATGTAACGGAATCATCACTTTATTATTTCATGGATAACTTTACATACAAACTTTACATATGAAAAAGAGTTGATACTTATGCTAAGTATCTTGTAGTAGAATAAAAGTAACAGACGACGAGGATTGATGATTGGGGTTTTTAGATTGAAGAAGATTCTGATGAGAGTTGAATATCCTCAAGAGTTGTTTTCAGCGGTTGATCTTTTGTCTCTGCAGTTTCTGGTCAGATGACCCACTTTGTTGCAAGTTCGACACTTGACAGTGCAATCTCCTGTGTGATGCAGGGTGCATTTTGTACACAAAGGAAGGTTTCCATGGTATCTTTTGGGAGGATAAGTCCTAACAGGTTCTTGTCTTCTATTCTGCTGGTGGTGGTAATCATCATTACGGTTGTGATTGTTGTGGTTATTTTGGTAGTTGTCATTTTTGCGATTGTTGAAGTGGTTATTATTGTTGTGGTATTTGGGGTAGTTGTTGTTGTTGTCGATGGTGTTTCTCTTATCTTCTAATTTTCGTTTATGATCATTGGTTTCTTGCACAGAATCGCGTTTTATTATCTGATCCATTAACCTCTGGGATATGTTGATGGCTTCCTCCAAAGTTTGAGGTTTCGAGGCAGTAACGTTTCCTTCAATGCTTCGAGGTAGACCTCCGATAAAAGCTTCCAAGAGTTTCTCATTGTTTGGCACCATGTTTGGACACAAGGTGGTTAATTCTTGGAATCTTCTAACATAGGGTTTAAGATCATTTCCCTTTACACTCAGATTGTAAAGTTCCTCTTCCATTTTTCTGATCTCAGTCCGGGGACAATACTTGTTTGTCAGAAGCCTTTTTAACTCAGTCCAGGTGGTTCGATTAGCTTGCTCTATTCCCATAGGTTGGGCATATGCATTCCACCAGGATAAGGCATCGTCAGTTAAAGTACCAGTAGCAAATGTTACTTTATTTTCCTCAGCACATCTGCTTCGAGAGAATACTGATTCGGTTCGTTCAAACCAGCGAATAAGGCCTACTGCTCCTTCCGTACCATTAAAGCAGAAAGGTTGACAGCTGATAAACTCTTTGTAGTTTCCCGTTTTCACTGCAGGAGTTCCAGTAAGATTACTAGCACTTGCCATGGCAGCAGTCTGTGCTTCCAGGGCTGCAGTAAAATCAGCAGTCAGTTGCCGGATGGCATCCAAAGTTATGGCTGGTGTTTCGGATGTTGACGTCCTTTTGGGAGGCATTCTATCAACAAAAGATAACACGTAATAAGAATGATATCCTAAGTTATAAAAGAGAATGTGATGCTTAAAATGCTTAAAGAGAAATGCTTATTTTTGAATTTTAAGCACTTAGGGGTTATGGTATGATTCATGAAGACGGAGATAATGATGCAATTGGTGGAAATGATGATGAAAGAGCGATAAGTTGGAAACAATAAGATACGAAACGGGATTGCCTTTATAAATAACTTGCCTTCTTACTGTACATAGTCAAGATTTGACAAGCGTTTTTATTTATACCACACATCCCGTGGCTAGGATAAAGTTATAAATAGCTTGATGATTTTGATCCGGTAGATGACATCCTAAAGATCTTCCTGATTTGTTTGGTGACGAGCTTGGATTTTCTCAATGATTTGTTCAAGATCGGAAATTCTGTAGTAAGCAAAGGCAATCTTATCCTTTTGCCCTAACTGCTTCTTTTGAAGTTTGATAATTTGAGTATAGATTTTCTTGAGTTCAATCTTCAGTTTGTTACCATTTATACGTCCTTCTTCCATTCTCTCAATGCGGTGAAGATATAGTTCATCTAAATAATTCAAGATATCTTCGACTTGTTTCTCATGATGTTTCAGATACATCTTATCTGAACATTTTCCTATTTCAAATATCTGAGGAGGGATAGAAGTATAAACTGAGGAAGACGGTGATACCAAATTACAAGTTTGATTCCGAAATGAAGTAAATAACGTAGTTGAGGAAGAAGATGAGGAACAGATTCGCTTCTTAGGTGGTAATAGTTCTTCAGGAACAAAGAAGTATCGGGGATCAAATAGTAGTGATGGAGTTAATACCGGAGATGGAGTTAAAATAGCTGGTGGAGTAATAGGATATGGTGATGAAATAGGTGATTCCTTAGCATAAAATGCTTGTACGTCCTTCAAACAAGGATTATTGTAGAAAGATGAGAATACTGGTGTGATCATATTATTTGTAGAGTTTTCCGAAGAGTTAAAAGAATTGCTTCCCGATGAAGCTGGGAAATAATCCGATGAGACCGAAGTATAGTTAAGAATATTTATAGAGGAAAAAGCATCCTCAATATCAGAAGTAAAGTGGTTGGGAGAAGACATCGTTCTATTAACAACCTAGTTTGTAAATAACATAAGTTATTTATGTAATAGTATAATAGATATGTATATTTACATACTTGTTCCGGAATGTAGTGGCACGGAGGACTTTGATGGCTGAAAAATGAAATGTGGTTATAGTTAAGGTTTTGACCTTGTTCTCTATAACCATGGCGCTGATACCAATCTGTAACACCCCCATTTTTACAATATAGCAGCGGAAGATAATCTGGGGTATTACTTCATGGATACAACAATCATAATCATAGAAAACAACTTTAAAAGAGACGTTGTTGGAAAAATTTAGTTATCATTCATTATAATCAGAGTTTTTACAAAATGCAGGTCCCAAAATCTAAAATATTATGTTTGAATGATAACAGTTCAACCATCTTCGAGTCCATGCCACTCCGTGCCGCAACTTGCTTAATTACCTGAGATAAACATGCTAAAAAGTCAACACAAAGGTTGAGTGAAATTCATAGGTTTAATAAACAGTTTGAATACAAGTCATAGTGTAATAATTGTATAAACACAATTATTATGAAAATGTTATTGTTATGATCTTGGGTCATGTTATTATATACCCGTTATTTGTAATAATTGCAACTAATACAATTATTATAGTAACTATGTATTAACTGCTTATGTCTTGTTTGGGTCTGTCTGGTCTTGGTCTGGTATAATATAGTCCTGTCAAAGCCATGGCACACAAACTGACTAGTGTATATAATACCCAAAATATGTGATTTATATATATATATATATATATATATAGATAATGGCCCTCGGTGTAGGTAATTGCCATATACCTATGAAATTCAAATATAGTGTGTTTGGTTACCTATCCGGCTAACACAAACAGGATTCGTCAATCCCGATAGATCTATCCACAATATTCGCGTTCACCCGAAAGTGATTAATGGTCCATGATAATGAGGGACTTTTGGCATAAAGTAACTTAGACAGTAACTGTAATAGTGTATCAGGATAGCATATAACTTGTAAAAACACTTGTATTCCTGGTTTAAGCATGTATAAGTCTTTGAAAAGTAATCACATTGTCATAAGATAAACGAGTATGTAAAAGAGTTTGTAACAAGCATGTATCCCCCTCGCGGGTTTATAAAACATTCAAAAGATTGAAAAGCGAGGCTATGAACTCACCTGATAGGTAGATGTAATAAATATTATGAAATGAAAGCTGACGACTTTATGACAATCTTAATCGGGGAAGGTTGATATAGTAAAATGATAGTAAACAGCCACGTCACACAACCTGAGTAGAATATGTTAAGGTACTTAGAAGATGTATACTTAGAACTTTGTATATAAGATTTTATGAGTTTGATTGAAGAGTTTAGAATTATTGTATCACTGTTCGGGCCATCATAATTTAGAAGTCATTCAGTAAACGATGAGAGCAAGGGTACATAAATCAGTAAACCCAAACACCTCAGTCAGAACTTAATACCAAGATGAAACTCTTAATATGAAGCTCCTAGTATTGTATACGGATATAATCGGTTTAAGTGGGTTTAAATCAATATCTGGAAATGTAAGCAGAGAAGCGTTAATTTAAAGTTATTTCAGATAATGGTTTTGATAAATGAGTTTTACACTTTTTCAAAATGACATTTTTAGACCCTAGTGTTTGGAAAATTGCCAAGTAGACCCCTAGGATAACATTGTACAACTTTGGTCTTTCAACTTGAAAGATATACAAGTAAACATTAACATTGAAAATTGGGGGTGGGAAAAAAACCCCCATAAAACCAGATCCCTGGAGTTATAACTTTGATAAAATGATACTTTTAGTCCTTTTAGTTATAAGTTTCCAAAAGTTACGATATATACCCCTTGCATGGATTATAATTACAAAACATGTCCAAATTGCCATGAAAGCTTAGTCTAACATTTCAATAGACATTTATAAGTTATAATAAACTAAAAGATGAAGTTTTAACATAACACAAGTTTAATTTAACGATTCGTTAAGCTAGGAAGTAAAACGGGTCATATTAGGGTTTCAAAACGTAAACGCGCGGGTTTTAAGTTCAAATTCCTTTATTAATCAATAAAGTGGTTATTTTAACATTATTTAAGAATCCTAGGATAGGTTATAACAATATTTAACCATTATAAACATTTTAGATTTTACAGAAAAAACGCGAAATAGGGTTTCGGGAGTCGTTTTGATCAAAATTGAAATGAGCATGAATTGGGGTTTTTTTGTGTGTATGGGGGGGGGGGGGGGGGGGGGGGGGTTTTGTGTTTTGTTTTTTTTGTGTGGTGTGTTTTTCTTTTTTGTGGGGGGGGGGGGGGGGGGGGGGGGGGGGGGGGGGGGGGGGGGGGGGGGTTATGAAACTTTAACAAGAGTATATTTAGGATCATATGAACATTATAAGGGTGTAGTAGCAGAAGTAGCACATTCAAAACCTGGGTTTTAGCTTCAATGATCAAAAATGGTGGAAATGGGTCGTTTCGGGTAGTATTTCCACTTGTACGCCTTGTATCTTTACTCCGGGGCTTCAATTCTTTAGGGATTTGCTTCTTGAACGTCTTTTATGATCCTAGGATCATATGGGAGCAAAGGATTGCTGCTTTAAGGGTTATAGTAAGAAGATGGTGGGTGCAAGTTGGAATGAACACACAAAGGTCCTATTTATAGCCATTTTCAAGAGTGGTGAGCAAGCAAGGCTTAAGATCTGATCTTGACACATAGGTAGTCTAGTTAGGGAGGTGTATAAGCTATATTTTCAGTTGTGTAGGTCTAGAGGCTAGGTTGAAGGTGTTGGACACCTTTGTTGGCTGCCGCGGCTGTTATGGCTAGAAAGAGGGAGATGTGGCTTCATTTGAGACCAAGCAAAGGTATAAGGAGCTTAGTAAGCTGCTATAAGGGTTGCGGTACTTGTCATGGAGCTGCTTTACACATGGTTGGTGATTAAATGGGTCAAATTTGAAGGAAAATGGGTCGCGGGTCATGTAATGGTTCGGTTAGGGTTTCTCAAGTTTTCAAGCCTTTATCTCGTGTGTAAAGGATTAAGGATTGTTAATATATGTAGCTAAGGTCTGATATATGAAGGATTAACAAAGATTAGCATTTGGTTTGGGTTAAAACGGATTAGAATTGAAGAAATGGGAGTACGGGTTCAACTAGGGCTTGTTTAGGGTTTTCTTGACTTTCTTGGCTTGTATTTTGTGTATAAATGATCAAGGGTGATGGATTACTGATCTTGAGCAATGTAATATGAATTATTAATGATATTTGATAGTTGGTTTAAGTTAAAATGGGTTGAAATGGAATAATAAGCCGTAGCTTGGAATTAGGGTTCATATAAGGCTTTTAGGGTTTTCTAGCTTTGTAATTCTCGTACATTGTTGGAGCAAGGATAGTTAATGATGGATAAAGGTTTGTAAACTCATTTTATGGGTTTACAATGACTTATGGTTGCTATTTGAGAATAATAGTGTGTTAGAAACGATAAAAACGTGTCAAAGTTTACATTTATGTAGCACATTATGGTTTCTGGATTCATTCTTGATAATTGAAGTAGAATGATGAAATAATGATGGAATGATGATTGAAAATGATTGATAATGTTGTAAATTAAGTTATTACAACTTATTTGGGTATTGGTTTAGGTTAAAGTTATAAAAACCCAGAAACGGTCATGGTTTAGTATTTTGCATCAGGTTTAGGGTTTCTAAACTTTGAATTAGGGTTTTTAGAAAAAAAAAAGGGTTCATAAAAAAAAAAAAAAAAAAAATGGTTTTTTTGGGTTATGAAAGATTATGAATAGAATAATTAGGGTTTACACATTGTATATTGAGTGTATTAGCTTGTACATAAGTGATGGTGAATAAATTAGAATAAAAACGGAGTTAAAACGGCTATTTTAGATGTCATGCTTAATGACTTGTACATTGAGATTTTTGAGATGTTATATTGATTGTACATATGCTTTAGTGGCTTGTGCATTCACTTTAGATATTAATCATTCATGGAATTAGGGTTTAGAGGCATACGATAACGGTTTAAAGCCCGTTTAGATATAACGTTGCGAATGCTACATTATAGGAGTAATGTACTTTGTAATAAGGATATGATGGTATTGACTTGACATGTTATGATGTTTGCTTGACATATATGAAGACAGGATTATCATAGATAGGTTGCGTGAGCTCGTCTACTTTAGTTATGCAAGTTACATGACATACTGAGATATTGACAATGCAAGTAATGTAATAAAGCAAAAAAATTCCCCGTATAATTGTGATAATAGTAAAATAGGTTTTTCATTTGATGAAAATTCTTGGGTTGTTATAGTAGCGCTCACTGTGCCGGTTTGTCAGACAACGGACGTATACCATTTTGGATTTGGGATGTTGCGGGTAGAACATCATCAAGGGCAATGTAGGCAATTTCTATTGCAATTCACACATGTCAAGCTTCAGTGTCATGAGCTTAGGGAAACGTAATTATATTTTTATGATGTTTGCATCTGTTGCATTATCATACAATTGGGAAATCTTGTGGTCCAACATTATACATTTTACAAACCTATGAATTCACCAACATTATGTTGACGTTTTAAAGCATGTTTTCTCGGGTTGTCAATGAGGTACAAGACAAAGGATACATTGGTGGTTATATTTTGGAAGTCAAGTGCATTAAAGATTTGGTCGCATTATATTTTGGGGAAATATTTGTTATTTGCTAGAATCTTTACCTTTTGAACAATGAACAAGTGAAGCTACGAGCTTTTTGTTGGGAATTAAAGGTTTACACTTTGTACTGCCAAGCTAAAAGTTTGTACTACTTGAGTTATAACTAACAGTATTAACCAGTTAGTACTGCTAGAGTAAAGTTAATACTGGCAGTATTATCTTAACACTGTTGAAGGACTTAACACTACTGAATGAAGATTAAGACTGTTGATGAGATAAATACGTGTTTAGTGATATGTATGGACTTATTCAATGTATATCTTATATAGATAGAAGATATGTTGATATCTTGTAGAATTTTAGAAGATTTGTAGTTATCTTGTAAAGGACTCCTTGGTGTATAAAAGGAGTTATGGTTTTGTATACACAATAGTCATAGACATTTTGATACATAGCTTCAAAGTTGTAAACCCTAGTACTACACAGAGTACTCATATTATACATAATAATAATAATCTTAGAGCTCTTCAGTTATATCATTGTTCTTAAAGTTTACTGTTTCATTAACATTCTTCTAAGTATTAAAGAGTATATTCCGTATACTCTTTAGTATTCATAAAGTTTCAACATAGTTGTTTTGGATTTATCCAAAGTAACTTAATCTTTACAAGCTAAGGAATAGATCTTAAGTTGGGATCAACAAGTGGTATCAGAGCTTGTGTTGTGAAACTTTGATCTGGAAGAAACTAACAAGAAGAACTCTTTACTCACAAAGAAGAGATGGATCTAGAAACCGCACAACTCACTACTACTACAAAGTTGCCCACTCTTAAACAAGGTAAATATGATATGTAGAGGCTAAGGATTGAGCAATACTTTTAAGTACAAGACTATGATCTATGGGATGTCATAGAGAAAGGAAACTCATTCAAACCTGCAGCCAAAACAACAACAAATGCTGATGGTACCTCAAGTACACTAATACCAAGTCCTGTAACTACTAAAGAAAATGTTCAAAAGAAGAATGATATGAAGGCAAGAAGTATGTTATTGAACTTCCAAATGAACATCGAATAACCTTTAATCAGTACAAAGATGCTAAGACTTTGTTTGCTGCTATACAAACAAGATTTGATAGTAATGAAGCCACAAAGAAGACTCAAAAGACTCTCCTGAAGCAAATGTATAAGAACTTTAGTGCTCCAAGCACATAGTCTCTTGACTATATTTTTAACTGGCTTCAGAAGATTGTAAGTCAGCTGGCTATCTTGGGTGAAAATATTTCACAAAAAGATCTTAATTTGAAATTTTTGAGAAGTCTGCCTTCTAAATGGAATAATCATGTTGTGGTCTGGAGGAATAAACCTGATCTAGACACAATGAGCTTTGATGATCTCTACAACAATTTCAAGATTGTTGAACAAGAGGTTAAAGGAACTGCAAGCTCAAGCTCAAATTCATAGAACATGGCTTTTGTGTCATCCCCTAGCAGTACTAATGAAGTTAATATTGCTTATGGAGTTAGTACTGCTAACACTCAAGTTAGCCTTGTTAGCACTCAAGTTAGCACTGCTAGTACTCAAGTTAGTACTGCTAACTTAAATGATGACACTATGTATGCATTTCTGGCTAGTCAACCAAATAGGTCTCAACTTTTATATGAGGACCTTGAACAAATTCATGAAGATGACATAGAAGAGATGGATTTGAAGTGGCAGTTAGCATTGCTGAGCATGAGGACAAGAAGGTTTTTCCAGAAAACTGGTAGAAAGATCACTATCAATAGAAGTGATACATCCTATTTGCCCTAATGCTTCTTTTGAAGTTTGATAAATTCTGAGTACGGATTTTCTTGAGTCTCGGTCTTTAGTTCACATTTTCCTTGTTTGAGCATTCTATCTAATTCCGTCCTATCCTCTATTATCTCGTTGTGGTGAAGAGATAGGAGGTCAATCTAGTAATTTAAAATATCTTCGATTTATTCACTCATGATGTTTTAGATACCTCTTTATGGATATTATCCAATTCAAATATCTGAGGTGGGGTAGGAGTATAAACTGAGGAAGATGTGATACCAAATCACAGGTTTGATTCCGGGATGAATTTTAGTTAAAGAGTGAGGAAGAAGTCGAGGAAGTGATTTGCTTCTATAGTAGTAATAGTTCTTTAGGAACAAAGAAAATATCGAGATCAAATAGAATAATGGTGGGTAATACGAGATTAGTCAAATTATCTGGTGAAAGTAATAGGAAATTTTTTTTTTCCTTGGGTTTGATTGAAACTAGGTGGTTTTCTTCGCATTAATGCTTGTAACGTCCTTCAAAACATAGGATTATTGTAGAAAGATGAGGAATAGTGGGTGGGAATCTTATCTATCTGTAGAGTTTTTCGAAGAGTTAAAGAACTGCTTCCTGATGATAGCTGGAATTAAATCTGTTGAGACCGAAGTATAGTGAGATATTCATAGAGAAAAAGATCCCCTATATCAGAAGTAGAGCGGTTGGGAGAAGACATCGTTATCTGTTAACAAACACCGTTGCAAATAAAATAACGTTATTTATGTAATAGTATAATAGATATGTATATTTACATACTTGTTCCGGAATGTAGTGGCACGGAGGACTTTGTATGGTCTAGACAAAGAAATGTTGGTTATGGTTAGGTTTTGACCTTGTTCTATATAACCTTGTCGTTGATTACCAAATCTGTAACACCCCCTTTTTTACACTCTCTATAGCAGGGGAAGTTATCCCCGGGGTACTTACGTCATGGATACAACAATCATAATCATAGAAAACGACCCAAAAGAGACGTTTATTCAAAAGATATGTTATCATTCATTTCAATTCAGACGTTTTACATTAGGAAGTGTAGGATGGTCCCAAAATCTAGAAACATAAAATGTGAATGATAACAAGTTTTAGCCATCTTCATGTCCATGCCACTCCATCTATAAGTTGCTCAATTACCTGAGATAAACATGCATAAAAAGGGTCAACACAAAGGTTGAGTGAAATTCATAGGTTTGAAATGTAATAGTTGAATACAAGTTATAGTGGAAATACTAGTATTGCAGGGACAATCATCATGGGGAACATTATTTATTGCATCTAAGCTCATGTCTCCAATACATTAACAGGGAAATCGCCTTAGTGATATTGGTTAGGTGACAGATGTTCACGGGAAAAAAGATACTTGCCAAGGTTACATATTAGGGCAATATTGAAGCGTTTTGGCTACCCCAAGCATGGGTATACCAACGGGAGCCGTCACCCCCAATAGATCTATTCACAATATTGCGTTCCACTCGAATGCATATGTAATTAATGATTCCATGATTATGTAATAATGGCACTGGAAGCTAATTAGGCATAAATATATCTGGGTAGAATTACTATTTAGAAAACACTTTGCATTCAGGGTTATACTATCAGGTATCACAGGTTTATAAAGCATTCAAAAGATTGAATATGGGGGTTGAATTCATTAAGACTTTGAAAAGTATTCACATTGTTATAAGATATACGAGTATGTAAAGAGTTTTTAACAAGGCATGTATCCCCCTGCGGTAGGGTTTATAAAACATTCAAAAGTTTGAAAAGCCGACGGTATGAATATCACTAATCTTTGAAAAGTAACAAATTGTTATAGATAAACGAGTATGTAAAGTGTTGTGTTGTAACAGCATGTATCCCCCTCGCGGGTTTATAAAGCATGTAAATAAGTAAAAGTGAGGCTATGAATCTCACAATATTGGTTTTAAGTACTTGTGTATATTAAAAACAATTGAGTATGTACCCCCTCGCAGGTTTATAAACATTAATATATTGAAAAGAGAGGCTATGAAACTCCCTAATAGGTAGATGTAATAAATATTTCTGAATTTGAAAGCTCACGAGCTAATCACAACTTAGCAGGAAGCGTTGATATAGCAAATGATAGTAAAGCCCGTCACGCAACCCTGAGTAAATATGTTGAGTCTTTGGAAGAATTTGTACTATAGAACTTTAGGTTCAGTGAGTCTAATATTGTTTTGAGTTTGATGGAAGTTTGGAATTATTGTATCACCGTTTCGGGCCCATCATAATTTGAAGTCCTTCAGTAAACGTTGATGAGCTAGGGCACTTTAAATCGTAAACCCAACAACTCAGTCAGAACGTAATACCAAGATGAAACCTTTTAATATGAAGCTCCCTAGTATTGTGATACGATATAATCGGTTTTAAGCGTTTTGATCAATATCATGAAATGTTAAGCACGTCAAGCGTTAATTGAAGTTATGTCTTGTAAGGTTTTAAACATGTTTTTATACATTTTCAAAATGTTACATTTTAGACCCTTAAGTTTGAAAAGTGGCAGAATTTACCCTTGGAGTTTGCACTTTTACGACTTTGGTCCTTTCATCTTTAAAAGATATACCAAACGTTAAACCTTGTACTTTGGAAAGTGACATAATAGACCCTTATAGTTATAACTTTGATAAAATGACATTTTCAGCCCCTTTAGTTATAAGTTTCAGAAAGTTACGATATATACCCCTTGCATGGATAATATTTACAAAACATGTCCAAATTGCCATGCAAGCTTATTTTAACATTTCAATAGACATTTATAAGTTATAATAAACTAAAATATGAAGATTTAACGCAACGAAAGTTTAGAATAACGATTCGTTAAGCTAGGAAGCAAAACGGGTCAAATTAGGGTTTCAAAACGTAAACGCGCGGGTTTTAAGTTCAAATTCCTTCATTAATCAATAAAGTGGTTATTTTAACATTAGTTAAGCATGCTAGGATATATTATAACAATATTTAATCATTATAACATTTAGTTTTAAGAAAAACGCGAAATTAGGGTTTCGGGTGTACGGTTTTGGATCAAAATGGAAAATGAGCATGAATTGAGTTATGAAACTTTAACAAGAGTATATTTAGGATCATATGAACATTATAAGGGTGTAGTAGCAGAAGTAGAACATTCAAAACCTGGGTTTAAGCTTTTCCACAACAAAAAAAAAAACAACACAAAAAAAAAACAAAAAAAAAATAAAAAAAAAAAAAAAACCTCCCACCCCCCCCCCCAAAAAAAAAAAAAGGAGCAAAAATGGTGGAATGGGTTGTTCGTCGGATGTATTTCCACTGTGAACCTTGTATCTTTATCAGGGGCTTCATCTTCAAAGCTTCGCTTGCTTGATCTTATTATATGATCCTAGGATCATATGGAGCAGAGAATGTTTGCTCAATTGGGTTATAGAAAGAAGAAGTGGGGGATGAGTTAGAATGAAGTATATGTGCTCCTATTTATAGTGTTAGCAACACTTAGAGGCCAAGAAACTTTGATAACCAGGTTAGGACACATAGGGGGTGATGTGGAGAGGCTAGGGGTGTGAGTATGAAGGGCTGATTGCAAGGTGGAGGTGGTTCTAGACATTTTAGGGGTGTTTGGTTTGATTTATACATGGCTGTTTTTGGACAGCCAACATCAGTCTCGGTAAAATGGTTGCCATTTACAAACCGTAATTCCGTTGAAGCTCAAACCACCGAGCATTGTTAGATATTTGAGTCCTCTACAACGTTTAGTTTTACATATTTGAGGGTTACTATAGAAAAATTTAGAGATAATAGCCATTTACTACAGGTGTGCAGAATCTGCGTACCTTTGCCATTTCGGCTGTAACTAATTCATCCGACGTCGAATCGGGTTGATTCCACATGAAAATGATCACAAGGACTTAGGCTCAACCTCAGTGTTTATCACTTTTTCCAGATCTTATTGGATATTTCTCTTATCCTATGTTTTATAGACTGATCCAATTCTGAACTAGGGCCTAGTTTTAGGTTTTTGGTCTTAAAACTAGATTAGGGTTTTCTGGGTTTAATTCTTGAATATTGTTGTTGAAATGATGAAATGATGATAGGATATGATTGTTAATGTTGTAATTTAAGTTATCTACAAATTATTTGAGTGTTGGTTGGGTTTATGATGGATTAAAAAACAAAAGAAACGGGTCGTGATTTACTATTTGCCTAAGGTTAGGGTTTCTGGACTTTTGAATAGGGTTTTGGTGGTAAAAATGTGTATGAAAGTTATATACGATAATTAGTTTACACATTGTACATTGAGTGTAGTAGCTTGCACAAGAGTGGTGGTGAAGATTCATGGAATGATAAACAATGGTAAAACGGCTATTTTAGAGATCATGCTTAATGAATTGTAAATTGTGCTTTTAAGGACTTTGTACTTTGACTTGTGAGGGGTTGTATATTTCAAGAGATGTTATTACTTGTACATATGCTTTAGTAGTTTGTGCATTCACTTTAGATGTTAATCTTTCATGAATTTAGGGTTTAGAGGCATACGGTAACGGTTTAAAGCCCGTTTTGATATAACGTTGTGAATGGTACATTATAGGAATAATGTACTTTGTAATAAGGATATTAAGATATTGACTTGACATTTTATGATATTTGCTTGACATATATGAAGACAGGATTGCCATAGATAGGTTGCGTGAGCTCGTCTACTTTAGTTATGTAAGTTACATGACATACTGAGATATTGACAATGCAAGTAATGTAATAAAGCGAAAAATTTCCCCGTATAATTGTGATCATAGTAAAATAGGTTGATGAAAATTCTTGGGTTGTTATACAAATAACTATCTAAATCAACACAAAATACTTCTTAGCTTCACAATTCTTGATCAAAAATATTATGTAAGTTTGTGTGTGCGTGTTTGAGGTCGGACGCACCAAGAGAGGGAAAGGAAATGATGTGTATGTTTTTCTTGAATGAGTGAATGAAAGAAATGAATGTATCTAACCATTTTATGCACCAAAAGGTATAGGGAACACATTTGCTAGAATGTTGGAAGTGTGTGTGTACTTAGGGGTGGACGACAAGGGGTGGGGGGTTTATGGAGACCAATTTCATCTTTAGCCCAAATTTGAATTTAGGATCCAATGCTTAGATATTTACTTAAGTCTTGATATTTTAGGTTATCAGTTACGGGTTACGCAAAAATTGAAAATGACAAAACTTACGTAAATAAATTCTAAAATTTAGAATATCAAACAGAAACGTAAAAACGTAACAACTGTTAGAACGTAAAAAGTCTGGAAAGATCTTCATCAATTTACAAACCCGGAATGCTTCCGGTAACGATTCTCAGATATGCGCGGGGTAACATCCTGGTTAAACGTAAAAATTACACGCAACTTATGAAGTTTAAAATACTAGACAAAAATGATTAAATTATTTGTCGAAAATTTATGGGGTGTCACATCCTTTCCCCGTTATAAGAGCTTTATCCTTAAAGCTTAAGATGTAACATCCGCTAAGGGTGCAGAGTTGGCGAAGAGATGAGGATACTTCTTCTGCATTTGATCTTCACGCTCCCAAGTGAACTCCGGACCTCTCCTTGAGTTCCAACGCACTTTAACAATTAGTATACAGCTTTGCTTCAGACGTTGGACCTCACGATCCATGATTTTGACTAGTTCTTCTATAAAGTGGAGCTTGTCATCGATTTTGATTTCATCCAACGGTATAGCAAGAGTTTAATCGGATAGGCATTTCTTTAGGTTCGAGATGTGAAACGTACTATGAACTCTACTCAGCGGTTCTAACTTTGGCAATGATCTTGAAATGTCTAATATATCGAGGGTTAAGCTTTCCTTGTTTGCCAAAATGTATCACCCTTTTCCATGGCGACACTTTTAGCATGACCTTATCTCCCACTTGAAACTTAATGGGTTTTCGTCTTACATTTGCGTAGATCTTTTGACGATCACGGGCAACTTGAATATGGCTCTTGATTTGATAATCTTCTTAGTTGTCTCATGGATGATCTCTAGGCCAGTGAGATGACTATCTTTAAATTTTAGTCCATTATATAGGTGATCGACACGTATGACCATTACAAGCCTCTCTAATTAGTGCAGACTTTAATACTTGTATGGTAATTGTTTTTATACGAAAATTCTACCAATGGCAAATGTCTATCCCAACCCTTTCCGAATTCAAGCACACATGCACGTAACATGTCTTCCAACGTCTGAATGGTCCTCTCACTTTGATCGTCAGTCTGCGGGTGGTAAGTTCTCTCTTATACAGTTGTTGTACCCTTGTGCTTTATGAAGAGACATTGTCCGTTTCTTACGTTTCTTATGTCCACGCTTTCGTATTAAAACGAGTTATCAAAATATTACATTTTCATATTTTTGACCTACTGGTGAACAGTAATTTTTACTGTTCACACCAGTTATAAAGTTATTTTTATAGTTTTAGTTGTCGTAATACCCGTAAATGTCGTATTTTCGTTATAGCTCCGTTTTTAGCGATTCTTTCGAGCATGATCTCGTAATTGAAAGTTCTATTTATTTATGAGGTTTACAATAACAAATGTTCCTGAGATGAACAGTAACTTTTATAAAAGTATTTTTATACATTTTAAGTATGTAAACTCGTGTAATTTATAACTTCTTCGTTTTTAATGGAAAAATTACGTTTCTTATTGTTTTGGAATCCTAAAAATATGTGTGATTTAATAAAAATACCAAACCTTCTGTTTGTAGAATTTTTATAACAAGTTTTTATAAAAATTCTTTTATAACTCCGGTTATTATCGTAAAACTCGTAAACTACGTATCTTTTTTGTTATAAATCGGTTTTTCGAGTTTCTTACCTTTTTAGAATCGTCATGAGATGTAGTAGGTTTATAAAAATGTAATCCCCACTGTTTGGAATTCGAAACCAAACAGCCCTTTTATGTCCTTTATATAACTAATTATATACACTTGTTTTTATATACTTTTTAACCTAATAAAATACCACAAGTTTTCCACAACCTTTTATATCATATGCCATACATATATAATGTCCATAAGTCCATATGGTGTCCATGAGTCCAAGATATCAAGTCCTTAACAAGGCTTTAAAATCTTAAACTTTCTTAAGTAACTTTTAATCACTAGTTTATATATACACTTTTTATGCTTAACCAACACGCTACAATACTTATAATCCCCTTATATCATGATATTACCAATCACATAACATATAAAAAAGTGTACCAAATGACGATCACAAGTAAAAACTCTTTTTACATGTTTAAAAGTCCTAAATGGTGATTTTTGCTATAAAGAACTTATATACACATAAAATGATAAATGTAAAGATATAAATGGTTTTAGATGACATTAATATGATGTAATATGATGAACCACAATATCTAAACCCTATTTTAGATGATAAACCAAAGCTTGCACAACTTGAAAACCCTAATTCCAATTAGAAACCATAATCTTGCTTTTCTTGCTTCAATACTTGTAAACCTTTAACCAACCCTAGCAAAAAACTTAAGACATCATAGGAATGATGTATGAATGCTTGTATGGTCTTGTAAAATCAAGTTATGGTTTATGTAAAAGGGGTGTTTGATGTCGTGGGGTTGTAAGAGAAAAAGAGAGAGATAGTTTGCTTTTTTTGTTAAGTTTGTATGAGATATCTCTTGAAAGGTGCAAGACTTATATGCATAAAAGACTTAGTCAAAAAGGTAAATAGGAAGTCTTTTGGTCTTGGTATGGTCTTACACTATTAGGGTTAGTAAGTTGTAAGTCTTTGTTCCCTAAGTTGAATATCATCCCATAAAAACAAGGAAGTAGATTGATTTTAGATATTTCTTGGTATCCATCTCTATAAATCCGGCCCTATATGCATATGTATGATAATATTTAGTATATTTTGGGTATTGGGTATAAAAGTGGGTATTTGTTGAAGCGTAGAAAAGTTTGGTGTTCCGGGTATGCCTAAACGTATTTTATCAGCGAAACGAGAACACTTTACGCACAATAAAAAAAAATGAACAAAGTTTAATACTTATACTCCAAAAAATTACTTAACACCTTTCTTGATGTAAACATTTTAATTTTTGATGCCCTTTTTACATGAAATGATCATTTTAGCTTACCGCGATTTAACTAACAATTACGATTTAAATCCAAACGCGCAATAAATCCTAAAAATACATAGTGAATTTATTGACGACGTCAATGACTCTAAAACACGGGGTGTTATATATATCACTTCTACTAACCCGTTTAACGTCTCATGAATATCAACAACATCTCGACTCACTCGTTTGACGTCACTCGTGTATATCGCGGGAACTCATTCGTTTAACGTCTCATGTATATATCAATCAATATCACATCGTCTAACCGCTTTAACATCACATGTATATCAACACCACCTTGACTCACCGTTTAAACGTCACCTATATATATCGCATTGACTCATTCATTTAACGTTTCATGTATATCAATATCACATCGTCTAACCGCTTTAATATCTCATGTACATCAATACCGCCTCGACTCACCTGATACAACGTCTCATTCATGTGTATATCACATATACTCATTTGATAACATCTTCATGTAATCACGTCGAGCAAAACACGATTCGCGTCTATGTACATCAATACCAACCTTGACTCACCCATTAACCGAGTCTTTGTTTAAGCAAAAATTTCACTGCCTTGCCCCCTATAACGAACCACTCTGGTTTAACATAAATTAACGTAACACATCGCAAATGTACAGAAAATCATATATCACTTTAACTCGTGCGTTTAACGTCTATTGTATTAATGAGGTGTTATTTTATACACTTTTTTGAGGTCGTTTAACCCCCTAAATCGTGAATTTATGCCCAAAATAGGTACTTAATCGTTCCTTTTTAGGTACTTCGCATTTGGAAGACATTTGGAAGAATTACACGTGACTTGGACTCATTTGGAGAAGAAACAGACAAGACTACGGACCTACACCAACATCACTCAAGATAATGTTCTCAGCAGCTGAAGACGGCGTCACCAATACAACGTGACGCCGTCACAACGAAGACCAAGACGGCGTCACTGGATCTCATGACGGCGTCAGAGTACACGACCCAACCCATTATCTAGAATATTCTCTCTCATGACGGCGTCACGACTAAAACGCGACGCCGTCACATCGATTTTCCTATATATACAAACCCGAATTTAGGGTTTTGAGTTTGTAACTTTAGAATAAAAAAGGGTACGAACCCTAGTTCGTTTAGCAGCTAGTAGGGAATGATTAAAATCATCCCTACTAGCTGCTAAACGAGCTAGGTTAGTACCAGCTTTTAATTCAAAGTTACACACTCAAAAACCCTAAATTCGGGTTTATTATAAGGAAAAATCTTGTGACGGCGTCGGCGGTTTAGTCGTGACGCCTTCATGAGAGAGAAATATTCCAGATAGTGGGGTTGGGTCGTGTACTCTGACGCCGTTGTGAGATCCAGTGATGCCGTCTTGGTCTTCGTTGTGATGGCGTAACGTTATATTGGTGACACCGTCTCCAGCTGCTGAGAACATTATCTTGAGTGATATTGGTGTAGGTCTGTAGTCTTGTCCGTTTCTTCTCCAAATGAGCCCAAGTCACTTGTAATTCTTCTAAATATCTTCCAAATGCGAAATACTTGAAAAAGAACGATTAAGTACCTATTTTGGCAAAAAATGCACGATTTAGGGGGTTAAATGACCTCAAAAAGGTGTATAAAATGACACCTCATCAATACAATAGACGTTAAACGCACGAGTTAAAGTGATATATGACTTTCTCTGTACATTTGCGATGTTTTACGTTAATTTATGTTAAACAGAGTGGTTCGTTATAGGGGCAAGTCAGTGAAATTTTGCTTAACAAGACACGGTTAATGGGTGAGTCAAGGTGGTATTGATGTACATAAGACGCGAAACGTGTTTGTCGACGTGATATACATGAGATGTTAAACAAATGAGTCTATGTGATATACATGATAGACGTTTAACAGGTGAGTCGAGGCGGTATTGATGTACATGAGATATTAAAGCGGTTAGACGATGTGATATTGATATACATGAGACGTTAAATGAACGAGTCGATGCGATATACCTGAGTGACGTTTAATGGGTGAGTCAAGGTGGTGTTGATATACATGTGATGTTAAAGCGGTTAGACGATGTGATATTGATTGATATATACATGAGACGTTAAACGAATGAGTTCCCGCGATATAACACGAGTGACGACAACGATGAGTCGAGGTGGTGTTGATATACATTTAGACGTTAAAAAAAAAATTGGGGTTTTTGTTTTTTTTATTATTTTTTTTTTTTAATAGAAGTGAATATTATAACACCCCGTGTTTTAGGGTCATTGACGTCGTCAATAAATTCACTATGTATTTTTAGGAATTATGCGCGTTTGCTTTCAATCGTAATTGTTAAGTTAAATCGCGTAAGCTAAAAATGATCAATCAATGTAAACGGGCATCAAACAATATAAAGTTTACAGCAAGAAAGTGTAAGTAAAATTTGTTATAATTATTAACTTGTTCATTTTCTTTTTATTGGTTGCGTAAAAGTTATTACGTTTCGCGATAAATACGTTTAAGGCAACCGGAACCACCAACACTTTTCTACGCTTCAACAAATACCCACTTTTATACCCAATACCCAAAATTTACTAAATATTATCATACATATGCATATAGGGCTAGTTTTATAGAGATGGATACCAAGAAATATCTAAAATCAATCTACTTCCTTGTTTTCATGGGATGATATTCAACTTAGGGAACAAAGACTTACAACTTACTAACCCTAATAGTGTAAGACCATACCAAGACCAAAAGACTTCCTATTTTCCTTTTTGACTAAGTCTTTTATGCATATAAGTCTTGCACCTTTCAAGAGATATCTCATACACTTCAACACTTAACAAAAAAATCAAACTATCTCTCTCTTTCTCTCTTACAACCCCACGGCATCAAACACCCCTTTTACATAAACCATAGCTTGATTTTACAAGACCATACAAGCATTCATACATCATTCCTATGATAACCTAAGGTGTTTGCAAGGGTTGGTTAAAGGTTTTCAAGGTTTAATCAAGTTATTGCAAGATTAGGGTTTCACTTGGAATTAGGGTTTCCAAGTCTTTGCAAGTATAGGTTGGTTGCTAAAATAGGAATGTAGCTTTGTTTGATCATCATCACACATCTCACTAAGGTTACCTAAAACCCTTTATGTCTTTACATTTATCATTTTATGTGTGTATATGTTCTTTATAGCAAAAATCACCATTTAGGACTTTTAAACATGTAAAAAGAGTTTTTACTTGTGATCATCATTTTGTACACTTTTTCATATGTTATGTGATTGGTAATATCATGATATAATGGGATTATAAGTATTGTAACATGTTGGTTAAGTGTAAAAATGTATATGTATAAACTAGTAAGTAAAGTTATTGATTTCATGTGATGTTCATGACTTGTTAATCTTGATATCATGGACTCATGTGGACATATGATGGACAAATGGACACTATTATATGTAATACATAGTATATTAAGAATATTGGAAGACTTGTGGTAGTTTACTAAATAAAAAGTATATAAAAACAAAGTTATACAAATAAACTCAAAAAGATATTTAGGGGCTGTTTTGGCACGAATTTTTAGGCATGGATTTTATATTTTATAAACATACTACATCTCATGAAGATTCCAAAAAGGTAAGAAACTCGAAAAATGGATTAATAACGAAAAAGATACGTAGTTTATGAGTTTTACGATAATAACCGGAGTTATAAAAGAATTTTTATAAAAACTTGTTATAAAACTTTTACAAACAGAAGGTTTGGTATTTTTATTAAATCACACATATTTTTAGGATTCCGAAACAATAAGAAACGTAATTTTTCAATTAAAAACGAAGAAGTTATGAATTACGCGAGTTTATATACTTAAAATGTATAAAAATACTTTTATAAAATTATTTTTATAAAAGTTACTGTTCATATCAGGAACATTTGTTTTTGTAAACCTCATAAATAAATAGAACTTTCAATTACGAGATCGTGCTCGAAAGAATTACTAAAAACGGAGATAAAAACGAATAAAATACGGCGTTTATGATAATTAAAGTTTATAAAAGTAATTTTGTAAACTATGAACAGTAAAATTTACTATTCATGACAGAAACATATATTTAGAAAACATCAATAAATTGATAGAACTTTCAATAACGAAGACGTACTCAAAAGAATCGCTATAACGGAGCTAAAACGAATAACATACGGCATGTTACGGTTTTACGTTAATTTAAGTTATAAAAATAAGTTTATAACTGGTATGAACAGTAAAAATCACTGTTCATCAGAGGACATGAAATACAAAAATGTCATATTTTGATACGTCGTCTTAATACAAAAAGCGTGGACATAAGAAACGCAAGAAACGGACTTGATAACTAAAGTATGCATTTTTACCCAAAGGTATATTTATAAACGTTTAACATTATAAATTGATTTCACTAAAAACAATAGATGGTGATTAGCTATATATGAATGTATATAGTGGTAAGTAGTTTTTTATGGGTAAAAGACTCTCTACCCGTAAAATAATATAGAATCACCCAAACCGTTAAGTACAATGGAATGTGGCTGAAATACCACATTAACCTCAAGCAAAGCCTGAAAAACCTAAGCCTCATGTGACATGCCACACGGCTAAACAAAAACTATAACAAAATCCTACATTAATAGGATAAAGCTAACAATAAACAACCTAGACCAGCAACTAACCATGGGGAACCGAGTTCCCCTTATTAGCATGAGACATAGCTTGTCCAGGAGGTTCTTCAAGATTAATATCTTCATCGACTTCCTCACTATCACTCTCATTGATAGTACTCACAGCATGTTTCGCATTTCCCCATGTTTGATCATCACCCCACTCAACCTCCGCGTTCTCCACCAATTGGCTAAACGAATTCTTCAAAACAATGTCATCAGCTTTAGGGGCTGATGAATACGTTTTAGAAGGATTTGTGGCAGGTTTATCCTTGTGGTTTTGAGCATTAGGGCTCTCACCTTTTTCAACTCTTCGGGGTTGAGTCGCTTTTTTGTTCCACACCATTGTTGATGTAGGTTTATTGAGCTTCAAACCACCGAATTGCTTAGGTTGAACATTAGCCTGGTTCTTGGTCTTTTTCTTCTTATGAGTAACCGTAGTAAACCCATCTTGTTGCTTCGTCTCAAGACCAAAATTAGAGCTTGGCTTAACAGCTTCATAAGCCTTCTTAGGGAACAAATTCGAATCATGCCCAAACACATGACATTCTAAACAAAGTGGAGGTTTCCACTCATATTCAAGTTTAATTCTTTCAAGAGTATGCCCCGCTCCATCCTCAATAGGGACAGCCATAACCACCTCCTGTTTTAGAGCTTTATCCGCACTGATTTCAATTAGGGCACGAGCATACCCCATACGACCCCAAGTTGCATCACACGTCTCGCTAGTAAAACTATCCACCATAATAGGTCTTCCAATTTGAGAGGAAATTTCCTACATAAAGTCCACATCAGTGTATGCCACAACTAGAACTTTTAACATTTTAACCCACACGGGAACCTTCTTGACATCATCTTTAGATAATGACATATTAACCGACCATTTATTCAGAATCAAAGGCGAATTCCGAATAAGCCATGGACCTTGTTCAAGAACTGTTCCATTCCTTTATTGGACTCAAATTTGAAGTAAAAGAACCCGTCATCATCCCGCATGATTTTCTGAAAACCAAACTCTTTCCATGCCCTAGAGACATAGATTGGACCAAGGGAAACGCAGATGCCATTACCACGAAAAAACCACAAGTGAATTAGCAAACATTTCACAATCTGAAATGCTGCAATAGGAAGGAAAAACACGAAATCAGAATTCTCCACCTTGTCCTCACTAATAAGAGTGCGAATGTTAATCTTCTTTTTAGTGTTATCATTATTTGCCGCACCATTAGCACCTTTCACAACATTAGCAAACGCTTTAACCTTTGGATCAGCCTCTTTCAATATAAGAAACCCATTGACATCACCAATATGGACCTTCCATACATCAGTAGTATTATTATTAGCAGCCGAACCATTAGGTTGATCCCCCAGGGCCCCCCCGGGGGGGGGGGGTGCCCCCCCCCCCCCCCCCCGCACCACACACTTAACTGATTCGTACCATAATCACTAATATTATTTTCATCAATAGAAACTGATTTCAAAGGTGGATCATCAGTTTCCATTTGGTAATCCTTCATTGGTGTTATACAAACTTGTTCAGCAAATGACACCAATTTGAAAGGCGATACAACCTGTTCTAACGAAGGTGAGGCAATAACCTTATCTTTGTCAATACGAACACCCCTAACAGCCATGCGAGAAGCGTCCTTTTTCAAGACTTTCCTGTCAATGTTTTTAATCTTCTTTGCCAAATTGACAAATAGATATCCCTGCATCTCATTAACATCCCCATTAAAGGATTGCCCCATTTGCTTGACCTAAATCGGCAAATCTTCTATCCCATCTCTCGAACCCCAACAACAACAACACAACAAAACGAATCCCAAGATTAGCAACATATATATCGAAACCCAATCGCTTAGGGCTTCATGCAACGATCAAAGCGCAGCAAACCCACCTCCATAACACATCACAAAAAGAAGATGGTTTCCAGCACACTAAAATTGATAATTATAGAAAATTGTTTTCCCAATAACAGTCAACCCTAAAAAAGGAAACAAATCACTACCATAAACAACCTAATCAGTAAACCAAGAGAGGTCCACGCTTTTAATGAAACAATGACTAACACAAATCAAACAAGGCTCAAAGATTAGTTTGATTTAAGAAAACGTTTGGAACCCTAAAGGAAAACCAAAACGTAACCCTAAAAACAAACCAAACAACAAACCAAGAAAGATGTTGTGATAGATCAAAGATTAAAAAGAAAAAATGAAATCAATTCAAGGTTTAAGGATCAGAATGAAAGAAAATTATGATTTGAATATGATTTTAGGGTGGCGGCCGGAAATCACCATTCTAGAGAGAGAAACTTAGGGTTTTGTTTACGATATATAATTAGATTAAACGATTTCACTAAAACAATTAGATGGTGATTAGCTATATAGAAATATACATGGTAGTAGTTAACCAATGTGATTAATACTTATACGAGCTAAATTGGATTAGGTTGCATTCGATCATTTCAGTGACGCATTTTCTGTGATACACTTGATATTCGCTCACTCAAGGTGAGTTCATAGCCCCACATTGTACATGATTTGTTTTATAAGTTTTTGGGGTGAGAAACATGCACTGTTTTGTAATTGGACACAAGTGGATAAGTTTTACATTATGATTACGTGTTGCCTAAGTAGCGATAACCCTAGTTGAGCCCATTATCATGAACTGTCAGTTATTGGATTATGAGCGTGAATGTTATGAATAGATCTATTAAGATTGACATCCCTATTTGGGTGATTAGCTATCACTGGATAAACGAACGTATACCATGTCGAATGTAGGATGTTGCGGATTAGAACATCATCACGGGCAATGTAGGCCATTTATATGGTATTC
>BQNB010058449.1:5029-34884 GCA_026074375.1 Tanacetum coccineum | reverse complement strand
CACCACCAACATCATCGCACCACCATCTTACCACCGCCACCACTCCACACGCACCACCACATTCACGACCTCCTCACCACCATCTCCACCACTACCAAAACCACCACCTCGCCACTATCTCATAAGCACCACAAGGGTGTGTTCGCATTGGTAAAGATGTATGACTCCAACTTGTAGCAAAGAATCTCACCATACTTTGTCGAAACTGAATACCAACTTGCGGATCCATTTACTAAAGCTCTTCCCAAAGAACGCTTTGAGTACTTAGTACATCGCATTGGTATGAGATGTATGACTCCAACACAGTTGGAAATGTGGTAAAGTTATCTTTTTGAAAAAGATCATACATCAAACTTGTAAATAAATTTTTCAAAAACAAATACAAAATTAAAAAAATATAAAAACTCAAAAATATTTTCTTAATGTTTTTCAAAAACAAAAATCAAATTCAAAAAAAAATGTAAAAGGACAAAAACATAATTTGAACATGAGTACATGTCTTCTCTTCAAATTCATGATTCTATAATTTCATCAGATTTTCTTAAAATGCCAATACGGGATCATGATCTGAGGGGGAGTTATTTTGATAAACAAATGTGTTATCATCATCAAAACATGTGTTTTTGTAAATCACATTCACGTACATCACTTTGAATTCATGATTGAAAAATTCACAACACTTTGAAAATCCAATAAAAACAATGATCTCTCGAATAACTGATAGTTTTTTTTTTATAAAATTAGTATATTTTAAAGGGGGAGTTTTTTCATTTTTTGTGAAAATATGGACTTTGAAAAAGGAAATAATCCCATTAAAGGACTAACTGAGCAAAGGGATCATACTCCAAGGGGGTTTTGAAATTGTTTTAAAACAAATTTCGGTATCAAAAATCTCAAGGGTCAAATATGTCATTTCTTAAACTTATTATTAAAAGGAAATACTCCAAGGACTAAAAATGACACTTTCCAAACCTCAAATTCTGACGGTATAAATAAGAAACTCATTTCATTATAATTTTCTTACCATTCACAATTTGATATCGAAAAGAAGAGAAAATTGAGTTTTCAACAAGAGCATGTTTCTGAGTTCATTACAACGACCACAACCTTTTTCTCTTCTCAAACATAAGAATATTTCAGTGTTACAGGTTTTGAAAAGTTTTCTTTTGATGTTCTTGAGATCGAAATCAAATTCGATATAATTTAGGGTTTTCGAAAATAGGGATTTTTGAAATAAATGATAGAATATGGTTTATAATTGATACTGGTGATGTTTGTGCATGATCGATTGTGATAAATGATGTCTAAAATACAAAATTCACAAATTCGACAACTGGACTAAATTTGATATTATTCATACTTTGTCGAAAATGGCCTAAACCTGTTTAATTGAATAATTTTGATCTGAATGGACTATTTTTGACAAATAGGATTCGTAAGATTTGATTAGTTGTGGAATTTTGACAAGAAAATCAATTTCGACAAAGTCAACAGGTTAAAGTCAAAATTCGATATGGTCAAAATTGAAAAATCAAATATCATTTTCGGAAGTGTCGAATTTAATGGAAAATGAGCAAAAAAAAATGGGGGGGTGGGGGGGGCTTACTAGAATTTGTGTGTGTTGATGATATATGTCTGAATGTGTTGTAAAAAGCTCGAATGTCTATAAATAATAAGATCATAAGATCAATATCTCATGTGACTTGAATTTCAAACGTTTGTGAAAAAGTACCTCAAAATTGAGCAAGAATTGATCAAGTTTGATGAATTTTATATCTTGTGTCAAATATGTCTATTCTCAATTGTTTAAGTGGTCTAAGTCATGTCCGGATACGACCGTTTTCTGCATTGAATAAAATGAGGAGTGAGTGACTTAGTGACCATTCAGTTGTTGAATTAGGTGCGTTTGTTTACATGATATAAGATTCATTTCAAAAAGGCAAAATTGAAGAATTTCAAAATAACTTGATTCAGATAAATCTATTTTTAATTATTTAAGTGGTCTAAGTCATGTCCGGTTTTGACCGTTTTTTGCAATGAACATAATCAGGAGTGAGTGACTTAGTGACCATTCAATTGTTGAATTGGGTTTGTCTAATTTTATGTTACGAATCATCCATGGACCGTTTTCGAGAACATCCTCCAAACCTTTAGTAGTATTGAATTTAAAAAAGAAGAAACCTTTGGAGTTCATTATTATTCTCGTTAAACCAAATTTTCCCCAGTTATTATGAGCGTGGTACTATACAACAGGAAACGCAACCCGTTTACCAATAAAATATCCATAAAGTGTATTATCAAATCGAGTACTTACCATTTCGACAACCTTCCTTGGTATAGAAAATTCGACACCATTACACAAGTTTTCAGAAAATAACGAAAGAAAATTCACCTTAGGTTTACTTGGTCCCGATATCGATACACCTGCAACACCTACATAAGGGTTGGGCTGAATAGAAATAGATTGGATGATTGTTGCTTCATTAACATGCCCGAATTTAGACCCACTTTGTTGAAAACCAGCCATAGAAATTCCGGCAGTAGCATCAACAATCGGCCTGCTACCTGCTAATTTTTCTTGCATTAGCAGCGTGAACAGCCCCAGCAGCCTCACATGTATTGGTCTTTGCACCAATTGGAGCCGGCTCATTACCAGAATCAACCGGCTTCGAAAGAAACAGACTTAACCATGGGTAATCCTCATTTAGACCAGTGCCTTCGTTGATAGGCGTGGTACTTGTCACATCAGCTAAGAGTTTATTTCACTCAGCCTCAATTGCCCCCATAGCGGCTTTCCACTCAACACTAGTCATCCCCTTCTTTATCTCGTCGTAATCACATGCCTCAATTTTCCTAGTAAGGGTATCAACATCTTCAATCGATGAGAGTGGGACACCAAATAAAGCAACAATAGTGTCCTCATTAGATTTAACAGCATCAAGAGAACCAGTAACATTAGAAGTAGTCCCCTGTACCTGAAGCACTTCTTCCATGTTGTTATCTCTATTTAAACCCTCACAGTATCAGGTTGTGATACATCCTCCATCTCAGTAGGCTCGGAATGATCAGATAAGGCTTGGTCACCATTCAAATGTTTACTGGATCTCGTCCTCTTACCCGTACCTCTACCACCCCTTCCCATCGACCAAACACAGAAACAGAACCCGCACGAAAACACGAAGCACAACGTCTAATCATCAAAACAAAAACCCTAAATAAATTAAGGTTTGAGATCAACGTGCATAAATCGACTAACCTCCTGACATAGTTAGGGATCCCTAAAAATATGTGCGAGCCCTAAAAATACAGAAACTACAAAACCCTAACGAGCGATCGCAAAAAAACCCTAAAGAAGAAAAATAAATCGATCCCGAAACCTTAAGATCTGAATAAAATAGAAGTTTAAACTAACAAAATCAAAGATTAAGAAGCAAAACTTAAATGTTATAAAGATTTAGAAGAAGAGGATCGATCGATTTTGACAAAACAGGGAAAAAGAGATTCGTTTTTTGGTCGCCATTTTAGAGAGAGGTGAAAGTGTTACGCTAATGCAATTAACAGAGGGGCCAACTTTAATTTATTTCCACTTTTACCTATTAATCATATATAAATTCATGTTTTCAACACGTTTATGACTAACTAGTAGTAACTATAAAATTCATTTTAAACGTTGAATATTTGACTTTTTGTATAAGTTTGGGCGGAGACAGAAAGTCATGGTTGAGGAGGCATAATTGGATAATTTTAAAGCGCACACTACAAATATTGTTGTTAAATAAAAGACAAATTACGAAAATAGCTATATGTATTCTAGTAAATTTACACTATAGATTTTTGCTGAGAAATTGCTCATCTTGAGTCATAAGTAAATTTTAAGAGTAGCATTATTTTATAATTTTTTATATTAATTGTTTACATATGATATGTAAAACGAATGACGTCATGTTTACGTATGATATGTAAAACGTGATTAGAGAAGGATTTGAGATGGTTGTGTTGTTTGGTTTCCCGTGTTGAATTTTAACGACCCGAAGAGATTATGAGATCATGAAGCTTAGGCAATACTTAAATAAATCATTTTTGTAATGTGTCGGTGTTCCTGTGTATAACAGTTGTGCACAAGTATATGAACTTACTTTGTGAAGTTGTCAGATGTGCCTTCTATTTATAGTGAGGCATGGTAGGGTTTAATGGTAAACCCTTTGAGGGATGATCAACGGCTATGGGGAGGCCACGCATTGATCATCCAATGAGCAAACAAGGAGAACACGTGGTGATGGTACATCTTAATCGTAAGTGACAATTTGAGAAAAAGTGGTGCTCTGCATGTGTACTCACGTGTAGAGAAGAAGCTACCAGGTCAAGCGTGGTATGGGTTTATGATTGGGGTTCCGTGAGGTGGTGCTGATGAACTTTTGTTTTGGTCTTAATCCGAACATGTGATTAATATTAATATTCCATCATTATTGATATTTTAAGATAAAAACACAGGCTTAATTAAGATAGTTTTCATTTGTAACGCATCTTACAATAGTAGAGTATATGCGAACGGATCAATTTTAGACTCCATAAAACTTATCTTGGAAATGTTAATCATAAAAATATCATGATAATGACCACATATGTTTCCCTTCGTACTAAAAAAACATAACGAAACGTATTGGGTGGGTGATGTAAGAAAAAAGGTTACGTGGAGCTCCAAATAATCCGGATGATAAATAGAATGACTCGCAAAATATGGATGAACATAGATGATATTTTTGGCTAAGTGAATGAAAATTTGGAATTTGGCTCGTGAATAATATAGTACGAAGTATGTATTAGTAAACATTAATCATATCTTGACGTATTAAAAAAGATTATCGTAAACATTTGAATATTATCAACTAACGGTGTCTATTATCTACATAATATGTAGTCATCTACTTACATCTTATTCATGGAGATATTAATTATAAAACACGAGATAGGTGTTATTATTCTATAAGAGCACTGAGAGTGGTGGTGTCAAACTCAAAAAGTGGTGTCACGTCAGCAAAATAGAGTTTGGCACCAGAATTCAGTGGCATTGGTTTGGCACCAGAATTCTGGTGCCATAACATTTTTTTATTATTTTTTTTATTTTTTTTCATATTTATTTAAAATACACTTATTTATTTTATATAACTAAAAATAAAATTCATTAAAATTAAAAACATTACATTAATAAAAAAAATGTTACATAAAAATAAAAAACATAATATGTAAAAAGAAATAAACAATGAGGGGCTAAAATGTCAACTTAAAATAACAACAAGGTTTTAAAAAAAACACCTTCTTTTCTCTTTCCCGGTCTTCTTTCTTCTTCTTCTTCCTGGACATAGAACACGCAGCCATGGACAAAAATACACAAAAGCTTTATCATCAAACACAAACATAAAAACACAAACATACACACACACACAAACACACAGGAAACACAAAAAAGCAAAAAAAAAAAATACACTAAAAGGTTTGGCATCAAACACAAACATAAAAACACAAACATACACACACACACAAACACACAGGAAACACAAAAAAGCAAAAAAATAATAATAATAAGTTTCGCGTGGGCTGTTAGCCACGGCGCGAGAAGGCTTGGCGCGAGCCACGGAGTGGTGCGCCATGGCCTTTTCTCGCGCCAAAGCTTGGCGCCAGACTAACAGCCGACCACTCCCTTCGCTCTAGGAACTTCAATACACGTTTCAATTCTACCATAAGTTATATATTACTCCAACTGCATGAGTTGAAAATAAATTTCACCTATAATTTTCAAAAAACTCATTGCACGACTGCAAATTTCTTTTGGAGGCAATATTCTCGATTTTCACTTACTTTCATACTTGTGAAAGAAGGTGAAACTGTGTGTTTATTTCATTAATCAACGATACAATATATAGCGGTACAAGCCAACTAATCAATGACCAGATAAGTACAAGACAACTAGACAATGACAAGATGATTGTCAATTAGACAACTAATGATGGATATATGGATGAGAATGGAACAACTCATGATTGACTAGATAATGTCAATCTGCAAGGCTAACACTCCCCAGCAGTCCGAGCGACGAAAACGTAAAAACTTGGACTGGAATAATAAACCTTGTACAACACTTTTAACCTCGAGACCTTGCACGATTGAAGGGAACTTGTGACCTTAGCACAAATCACCAACACAAATTACGGGATAATTCAAAGTATCCCTATAATGAAGAATAATTCAAAGTATTCTCACCAACATAAATTACGGGATAATTCAAAGTATCCCTATAATGGAGAATAATTCAAAGTATTCACTCAAAGATATAATAAAATAAAATAAAATATTTGAGGAGATGGTTTGATGGGGTGGCGTAAGGAAGGCGGCTCGACATAGCCACTTCGGTCTGAAGATCACCTGCTCTGATACCATGAAAGAAGGTGAAATTGTGTGTTTATTCCATTAATCAACGATACAATATATAGGGGTACAAGACAACTAATCAATGACAAGGTAAGTACAAGACAACCAGACAATGACAAGATAATTGTCAATTAGACAACTAATGATGGATATATGAATGAGAATGAAACAACTCATGATTGACTAGATAATGTCAATCTGCAAAGCTAACAACTTTAGCTTGCAAAAATTTATTGTCTAGAATAAGTATTGGATTCAAGATATAATTCAGAAGGAAAGTACACATTAATATTCATTTACTCTATATATAGTATTTTGCCATTAATCTCTTCATTTTGTACTTTACACACATTATACACATGAATCACACCAAATAGTACTATCTTCTTATAAATGCAAGGCGGTGTTGCAATGGAAAATAATTAAAACAGACGTATATTATAGCATCAATAGTGCTCAAACCGACACTATATATGTAAAAATAGCAGAGACAAATAAAACTACGAATATCTATGTTCAAAAAAATAAAACTACGAATATCGAGACCAGTACTACAAGCTATGACACAAATAATGAGCAAAGTATAGAAAGTCGATAAAAGCAGAAACACATATAAACCGACGTTTTAAAACGATAAACTTAAATAAGAATTGTTCCCGATACCTAAAATCAAGTATCACCAACAACTATAAATGGATAAAACCTACACCGGTGGCATATTACTATAATGAATTTAATATTTTAATCACAATTATATCTCAAATGAGACCTTCCCACGTCAGATTGCCCTCAGTTTTGACCTAAATAACTCACGTGTCATCCCAACAATCCCATATGGCTTTCCACGTGGCTTCCACATCTTTTAACCCTATAAATAATCACATCTTAACCATTGATTTTCATCATCAATAACATTTAACAAACTCCCATAACTATACGCGGCGCCTTGTTTACGTTCATAATAATCATTCTTAAAAAACATAACAAAAAACATGTCAACAACCGATCTTGCAGTCATTTTACCTCGTGTCATCATTGTTTCTCGTCGAAGCCTTCGTAAGAACAAGTTTGTTGATTTTGTTGGTACGTATTTGTTTCCTTGACCCTAATTCCTATTACCTTAGTCATCATAAAAAATCATATATATGAATAAAGAGATTGATATGTTTGTTTATTTTTTTTAGGTGAATACCATCTTGATCTAATAGTAGGATATGGAGCTGTCCCGGTGATTGTACCACGTGTGACAGGTGTCCATACGTTGTTGCATAGTTTCGAGCCGATCCATGGAGTCCTTTTGTGTGAAGGAGAAGACATTGACCCATCGTTGTACGAAGAGGAGGAAACAAATTTGTCCAAGGATGAATTGGAGGAGATCCGGAGGTTGCATGCTAGCGATACGGCGATTGATAAAGAAAAGGACACGATAGAATTATCGCTAGCAAAGCTTTGCCTCGAAAGGAATATACCTTATTTGGGTATATGTAGAGGATCACAAGTATTGAATGTTGCATGTGGTGGTACTCTTTATAAGATATTGGTAGAGGAATAACCAAAAAATGTCCACAGGAGAAGATAAACGGTTCATTGGATTACGTTTATAAACTATGACGGGCATCGACATGCCGTCGAGATTGTGGAAGAAACCCCATTGCATCATTGGTTTAAGGATTCTTTAGAAGATAATATGGAGATTCAGGTTAATAGTTATCACCATCAAGGAGTCAAGAGACTAGCACAACGTTTTGAGCCCATGGCATATGCACCAGATGGTTTGATTGAAGGGTTTTATGACCCGGATGCTTATAATCCAGAAGAAGGTAAGTTTATAATGGGATTACAGTTTCATCCTGAACGAATGAGGAAAGCGAATTCAGATGAATTTGATTATCCTGGATGCACTGCTGCTTATAAGGTAGACGCTAGACACTGTTAAATCTGTTTTTTTAAATGAAATATTTTTAAAGCCCTCATATGCTGAATTACTTTGTAAATGTGTCAGGAATTTGTGAAGGGGGGCGATTAGTGGGTATCCAAAAGGAAACTAAATAGCACAACAAAGGTACAAAATCGTTAAAAGCTTGACAAATAGAGATGGAGCAAAAAAGAAGAGTTATTGTTCGTAGCTTCTCTCTTGCAAGAAACTTATACGAGGGAGGAGACAATGGTAGTAAACTTAAAGAGTCTGATCTTAAACCAGGAGCTGAATTTCTCGAGGTATGATCAATTAAGTTGTGAGAATTGAACCATACTAAAAAACAGTTCTAATTTTTGTTTGTTATATTTGAGTCTAATGATGTTAATTTTTTTAACTGGTTTCAGTCGAATATTGCATTAAGCTTGCAACAAGAGAATAGGTTGAAGCAAATGGGAGCAACAGTGAGAAATGCATCTTCATACATGGAGAGATTGAAGTTAAATGAACAAAGAGAGAAATTGGCAAGAGTTGTGATGGGCAAGATGACAATCGAACAATTGTCCGATTTAAACCTGTTCTATCACATGATGGGCCAGATATGTTCTGATATGCTAGAGAAGAAAATTCAGAATGTTAATGTCGATCATCCTTAATAAGTGTGTTATTTCATCAATTGTTGCTATAAAAGCCTAAGATGTTCATTACTATCTTTATCACATGAAATCTTAATGAAATTTGGAAAAAGTATACATATACTGATCTTTGTTTAAAATTACCTTTCCAAGATCTCTTAAGTGATAAATGGCAAATCACTCTTTTCCTTTCATGATCACATGCATGATATGATGCATTCAAGTTGTCTCTATCATGTACTTAATTTGTTGATCTTTATTGCTGAGTGAATTGACTAGTGAAAATGGGCCTGTGGGCTGTAGTTGATATCTTATTGGTGTTTGTTAATGGGCTTGTGAGCCTTAATTACTTTTATTATTCTATATTTTTTTATCTTTTATCTATATGAAAAGAAAATGTGAGTGGTTATATGGCTATGACATATCTTTCCCATATCCCACTTCAACGGAATTACTTATTGTTTTGTTGGGCATAATAAATCGTGGATCGGATAGAAACGATAAACTGAACCGAACCAAACCTATTTTGTTCTGGTATTAGTACATCTTTTTCATCATATTCGGTCATCGGTTCGGTCTGATTATACATCAAACCTGTCAATATGTTTGTTAGACCGAGCCAGACCGAACACAATTCGGTCCGGTGTTTTATGCCAAATCTATTTTTGGTCCGGTCCGGTTTCCTGGACCATGCACGGTGCACAACACATGACGGTACCTAAATTTTATGTATGTTTGGCCCAAGAATCGAATACGGTGAGATTGTTCGGTCCTTCCTGGATCAAAACTGGAGATAAAGATATTGGGCCAACCAGAGATATTAGCACACGCTGAAATAAGCAAAGTAGAAACAAAAACTCCATGGTTTTCACAACACATTTACAACTTAATTACTGTGAGTGTATGATATGCATCTTCAGACAAAAATTATAACAAGGCTTAAATGACAAGGCTAAGGGGAAGATTTGAGAAAGAAAATATAGCAGAAGCGAAAACGCTATGACTGAAAGAGTACTCAACAAAAGTTCGTTATACCAAACGGCTTTAGCTTACATCATAGACTCATAGTTCAGACACAAGTGAATATGTGAATATTTGTCTTTCTAGTACTTTGTTGCATTGTTTCATGAATTCATTTCACAAGAAGCTTCTATTTTTGTGACAGGTCTTTTGTAATGGTAGACATGAAAGAAATGTTTACTGACTCTTGGTTTTGTTGGCTCTTATAGTCTTAAATAACACTATTTTCAAACAAACCTATACTAATCTAACAATAATTATTTAACTTTTACTTATAGAGTCGGGATCAGATGACCTTCACGTTTTAAAGGTTCAATTTGTATATAGACAACATGTCTAGTGAAACAGATCGTGTAGGATTCCAATTAGTTGGGATGACATGGGACCAAATAAATTATCAGAGTAGATATAGACGTACGATGATATGATCCAACAAAGTATTATTTGACGATTAACTATTGAATATCAGTGTAATGTGATATACTATAACATTAACAATAACATCAATCTCATCACCTGATAAAAAAAGTTAAGGTCTACGTCATATTTGTAAACTACTTAATTTTATATATTAAGAAGCATAATTGTAATGAGAAAACAATAAACTAAGAAACATTTGTATCTTTATTCATTTTTTCTTTTGTGTTTTTCATGTGTTTATGTTTATATTAATACGATGTTCAGAACATACGAGTCTATTTGATCATACGTATAATAGTTGTGTACTCGTATTTCAATCAAAGGGCGGGGGGGATCGAGAACAGAGGATGATGAAATTTTTTATTTAATCATCTAGTATAAATCAAAATTTGAAATCTATTAATCACATAAGCATGAGTATTGATTTAGATTTTCTCATATTATGGACACCATGATTAGTTAGACATGTTTCATAACAAAAAGAAATGGGTCTTATAAAATGATTTAGAAATGTCTCCTATATATATACATCACATACTAAGCTTACATGGGCACATGTAAACTTCATACAATCTGGATATCTCAATGGGGGTTCCCTTTTTCAAACACAGCCATGTCAACACTGATATCGCCGTCATACTACACGTGTCATCATCGTAATAGGAGTCTTTGGCATAGAAAAAGTTTGTTGTTTCGTTTAGGTACATGTTATATGTTTTTTCATTTAATTGAATAATGAATGTTTCGGATATTTACTAAAGTAAAAGTAGTTTTGCAATGACTATTTTCACTCTTTATTGCATATGCCCTGATTCTTTCGCGAATGCCTGGATCCTTTTTTGTTTCAAAAACTACGGACAATGGTAATTCGCTTTAATTAATAGTGTGACACCATCTTGTATCTTGTAGTTAAATATGAGCGCGTATCCCAGTGGTTATACTAGGGTGACGGGTATTCAATCGGCTGTGTCACAGATTTGAGCCGATCATGGTGTCCTTTTATTCTGAAGGGGAAGACTATTGAACCATTACTTGCCAAGACAATAATTCAATAGAGCTATCTCTGCAAAGCTAGCCTTGAAGAAATATTCCTTATTTGGGAATATGTAGGCGGATCACAAGTCTTGAAGTGTAGCATGAGTAAGGTAACCCTTTATCAGGGAACACTGACATGATTGACCAAAAACTGCCTGATGAAACAAAGTGTTACATTTTGGCTTATCAAGGATCTATGGCAGACACCCGAATGTGGTTATGATGTTGATGACACCCCATTGCATCAATGGTAATAAGGCATTCTGTACAAGACAATATGGAGATTCTGGTTAATAGTTATCACCACCAAGGAGTAAAGAGGCTAGCACAACGTTTCAGGCCCATGGCATTTGCGCCAGATGGTTTAGTTGAAGGATTTTATGATCCGGATGCTTATAATCCAGACGATGGTCAGTTTATAATAGGGTTACAGTTTCACCCTGAGCAAATGAGGAAGCCGAATTCAAATGAATTTAATTATCCTGGATGTGTGGGTATATATACATCACATACTAAGCTTACATGGCATCAGTAGACTTCACAACTGGATATCTCAAAGTCTCAAACACAGCCATGTCAACAACTGATATCGCCGTCATCCTACCCCGTGTCATCATCGTAACTAGGAGCAATAGCATAACAAAGGTACCAAAATCTTTAAAGCTTGATGAAGAGCTGGAGCAAAAAAGAAAAGTTATCAATCACAGTTTCTCCCTGGCAAGAGATGTCTATGAAAGATGCAACAATATTCGCCAACTTAACGAATCTGGTCTCCAAGCAGGAGGAGAATTTCTTGAGATATGAATTGACCCACTAATTAAAAGAAATAGTCCAATTATAGTCTCTAGTTGATTGACTAATGATTGAGTATTAACTTTGGTATGGTTGTAGTCAAATTTAGCATTTAATTTGCTACTAGAGAATAGGTTGAGGCAGGCGGGAACAACAAAGAATAAAGCGACGGAGATGTTTGATGGAGAAAGAGAGAAATCAGTAAGAGCAATGATGTCAAAGATGACAATCGAGCAATTATCTGATTTGGATCTGTTCCATCGCATGAGGGGGCGAATATGCTCTGAAATGTTGTTGGAGAAGAAGCAGCTTCAAAATGTTTACCAAGATCTTCCATGATTAGTTTGGGATGCCATTAGTTGTTCTATAAGTGTATGATTATCTTTAATATTATGTTACAAGAAACACATGAAATCTTAAAGAAATTAGAAAGAAAGATCAATACATTCCTCTTGTTGTAACTACCTTTCCAAGAATATTGAGTGCTATATCAAAAATGACTTTTTCAAGATCACAGCATGCTTCCATGTTGTCACTATCTTGTACCTACTTTGCTGATCTTATTGGTGAGTGAATTGACAAGTAAAATGAGCTTCTGGATGGAATCTTATTGGATTTCTATTGGAAACTGTCACTTGGCTGCTAGAGTGCTAGTAGCTGGGCTAGTTTTGACTTGTTAAAGTTAATTTGGTTAACAAGATTCACATTCATCTTTATATCTTTATGAAATTAACAGTTTGTCAGTTTAGATGTTATCAATGGTTAAACATCTTTAGAAACTATTTAAACGTTTATTTCAGCATTTAGAACGAACGGGTGAGTATACTCGGATTGGTATGCATAAGTCTTTTTACTTTCGACATTTTCTCATAATAAACGAAAGATAAAAAGTGTCGGTTAATAGTATGGTAAGTTGAGACCAAGTAAAACTCAAGTCTTGCAATTAACAAAGAAAGTCAAACAATTTTAACCAAATGCAAGAAAGTTCTAACCAAACTTCACCTATATTATTCAATTTCGACTTACATGGAATTAGTAGTTGTGTTAGTTGGGTAATTAGGTGGATAATGTTGAACAAATCAGCATAAACCTCCATGATCTTAACAAACTGAGCACTCGAAAACAGTGATCTGATTCATTCCAATGAAGCCTCGCACCCTTTCTCAATTACCATTGTCTCTAATCATTGTAACCTTATCTCTGAGCGTGGTTCCCCGGCCTTCAAGCGGCCAGCACGAATCTTACAAGACATGTGCTGCTTCCTTCACCTGCGGGACTATGTCCGGGATCCAATACCCTTTCTCGAGACATGAAGATCCCGCCAACTGTGGATATCCTGGCTTTCAGCTCGACTGCAATAGTGGCAATAGATCACCTAGTATTGACATAAACAACATGACTTACCATGTTATAAGCATTGATCAACCGTCCCAGATAGTAAAGATCATTAGAGAAGATGTGATGGAGTCAATCTGTCCACATGATTTTGTGAACACCACCATTAATCACAACCTCTTTGATTATACTCCAGATTACATGAACGTCACTTTCCTCTATGGATGCCCAAGTTCCATGAGTCTTCATGGGATCCCTTTTTCTTGTGATCACAATGGGATTGATAAAGCTCTGGTCCTGCTTGGTGAACAAGGTCCGGGAATCTGTAATCAGAGTGTGATCATTCCAGTACCAGTTATGGCAATCGGGTCAGCCGGATTGGTGAATTCAAGTAGTTTGGATCAAGTTCTCAAAGGGGGATTTGCTGTCAAATGGAAAGGGTACAACACGGGCTGCAGCCAATGCACAGACTCTAAAGGTCGGTGTTTTTATGATTATGACACGAACCAGACCGCGTGTGCTTGCCCTGGCCCGCCTTTGAGCGCATATACTTGCTCCATGGCTAACACAAGCCAAGCCAGATCCTCGTCAAAGAAAAGGTCACTGACGATAGGTATGACTTGCATTCTGTAACTAAATAAACTGGGATCGAGTCTTCATAATGTTGAAATTGAAACCAACATTACCAGAACATATTGCTTATGAAACAAGGTTTTTAAAGGCAAAAGGAGTCGTACTATTGGGATTTTTTTAGACAACATGACCGATCATATTTTTCAAACTGGAACTAATTCATTTTTGTACTATATTCTATAAATTCCAGGCCTTCCTATCGCTGGTGGGCTTCTTGCTACCATTGGCATTGGGTCAGCACTCTTTTTTAGCAGACAACGCAAGATAAGACGTGCTAGTCGAGCAGTAGGTGGAATTCAAAACAAAGACAGTGTGACCGATGCTTCAGCTAGTTTTCCAATCACCATCACTTCTTACTCTTCCTCAGCAACAACAGAATTAGGACAAAGCACGTATTTCGGCACTCGAGTTTTCACTTACAGCGAACTAGAATCAGCTACAGATGACTTCGATGATTCAAAAGAGCTCGGAGACGGTGGTTTTGGGACTGTTTACTATGGTAAACTCATAGACGGTCGAGAAGTAGCAGTCAAACGTTTATACCAGAACAGTTTCAAATGTGTAGAGCAATTCATGAACGAGGTCGAGATATTAACAATGTTAGACCACGAAAACCTAGTCAAATTTTACGGATGCACTTCAAACGAAAGTAGAGAGCTCTTCTAGTCTACGAAGTATATTGCCAATTGGGACATTAGCCGATCATCTTCTGAGACGATCCCAGTTTTAAATTCACTACTTTGGGCCCTACGTCTCAATATCGCTATACAAACAGCCGAAGCATTAGCCTACCTTCATGAATCCGACATCATTCATCGTGATGTAAAAACATGCAACATTCTCCTCGACAATAATTTCTGTGTCAAAGTTGCTGATTTTGGGCTGTCACGTTTGTTTCCCCTCAACGCTACACATGTCTCCACTGCGCCACAGGGGACACCTGGCTACGTGGACCCAGAATACTACCAATGCTACCGGGTTAAACAGATAAGAGTGATGTTTATAGTTCGGTTGTATTGATGGAAGCTTGTATCATCATTACAAGCTGTTTGTACACAAACTAGACACTAGACATGATATAAAACTTAGTAATATGGTATTGGACAGGATACACACCGTTCTAAGTTGGATGAGTATTTGTTGACAAGAATTGAGGTTCGAGATGGATAGTTTAGTGAGACGGATTGGTGACATTGGTTGCTGAGTGGGTTTAAGGTGTTTGCAAATGAGAAAGATATGAGGAACGACGATGAAGGAGTGGTAGAGAATTACGAGGGATACCAAAATGACGAAGCGTAGTGATCAAAACCGGAGGTGGTCGACATTATGTTGTCGAAGTTGGTAGTAATACGCCATCCTCCAGATTCTGGAACTCCCGAAAATTTGATGTAGAATTGACCATCTCTCATTTGTCTACATTTGTTAGTATACTGACGTATTATATCTTTTTTTCTTAAGATGTATCATTGTCTTATACTATATCACCTATTTTTCAGTAAATTGAGCTAGGTCGTTATAACAAGAACAGATTCTCAAGATATTTTCCAAGCAACATAAATGTACGAAACTAAAAATACCTATAAGTACTGTTTTCTTACATTTTATTCGTGTTACAGGTTTTACTTTTAGCCAAGCTAACCATTCTGGTGAAAAAGTAACTTTGTTTTTTTTTTACTTCTACTGAAAGTCCATAAATAATCAATCAATTTAACTAGTAATATACTGTACTTATAAGGCACGGTTGCTTTCGGTTCTTGACTGATTGTCTACCTATCTTTCACCTTTTGACCATATCTGTCACTTTTACTTTTTGTATTATTGTCTAATTATTAACAAATTTATTTAGTTTTGTTCAAGTTTTTTTTTATTTAGCCTTCTTCTATTAGCTCGGATTCGACTTATATGTACTACAAAGCCTATTGTTATAAGTTAGACAGTTTGAGATCAACAAAATTTGTTTGATAAAATTTTAAATTCAATTGATAGAAAGATTTATCATTTTTGTTTACTTATTTGTACTCTTAAGTCATCTTTATTTGCATTTTTGCAACTCTAGCTCGGACCGATTCTACTTTTTAGAAGACACTTGCATATATCTCTCTAATGATGCATAATTTCTGAACGTATTCAAAACAATTTATGCAATTCCTCTTGGAAAGAGAAACATAACTTTAAAAGTAATGCTAAATCTATCTACAAAGTACTTCAACTCAGTCTCCTACCTACATATATGTTTTACTTACAAGAATGATTTGAAAAGAAAATAAGAGAGAATTAGTTGGTATACACATGTGATATTCGATAAGATTAGGATGAATGATCATTTTTTCTGTCATTATTATTTGGCGAAACTACAAACGCGATCTTTGTGATAAACTTTGGTATTCAGTTACCTGTCTTTGACACGAGTTACGCTTAAATTTTTTAAATTCCATCTCATCTCATTCATATAAGGGTGTTGATTTGCGCACACCAAAAAGTGATTGACACACTCAAAATGTGTATTGTCTTGACATTTATACCCTTACACCATTTAGTGAGTGTGCAAATATTAAGGGTATAATAGTCATGACACACACATTTTAAGTGTGTCAATCACTTCACTCAAAATGTGTGTTGTCTTGACATTTATACCCCTACATCATTTAGTGAGTGTGCAAATATTAAGGGTATAATAGTCATGACACACACATTTTGAGTGTGTCAATCACTTTTTGGAGTGTGCAATCACCACGTTTGTCTAATCAATGTCTCCATGATTGATGTAATGATTGTTAATCAAGGGTTTTAGTGCCGCACAATAGCAACGTACTTTTTCAAGTTCGGTTTGGTACGTGAATTTTTTTTTGTTCCATAATGTAACGAACTTTCAAGTTTTGTATAATTTCACCAACCTTGACTGAACACCGGAAAAAATAGCCTACGTTGGGCATGTTTATACTTTCTCTAATGTTTCGTTTTGGTACGTGAACTTTTTTTTGTTCGTTTTGTACGTGAACTTACCTTTTATACACACGTTTTATACACATTATTTATACATTTGTATACACTATTTTTTACACAATTTTTTACAACATATTTTTTATTACACACATTTTTTTACAATATTTTTACACATACTATATACGTATATAAAAACGTGTGCATTAAAAACGTGTATTAAAAATGTGATATAAAAAATGTATATAAAATGTGTGTCAAAGATGTATATAATAAAATGTGTTTATAACGTGTATAAAAATGTGTATGAAAACGTGTATTAAAACGTGTATAAAAATATGTGTATAAAAATGTGTTTATAAAAACGTGTGTAAAAATGTGTATAAAAATATGTATAAAATGTGTTTACAAAAATATGTGTATAAAAATGTGTATAAAAAAAAAAATGCGTTCTAAAAAAATTATGTATTAAAAATGTGTTTATAAAATATGTGTATATAATTATTTGATATTACAAAACGTGTATATAAAATGCTTGTATAAAAAACCTGCGTTATAAAAACGTTTTTTTGTAGTTTATTTCGTTCTTTCTTTGTGTATGAAAATGCCTGTATAAAAATATTTATATAAAAATGTGTATATTAAAACGTGTTTAAATTGAACAAATAATTAAAAAAATAAAAATAAACAACCGTTAGTATAAAGGACTAACGTTGCAAACGTTCATTGGCTAAAAAGCCTAACGTTGCAAACGATCGTTAAGTGGAACAAAAATATAGTTGGTTCCGGTAAAACAAGTTTGATGGTGCAAATTAACATAAAACTTGAAAGTTCGTTACATTAAGTGGAACCAAAAAAGTTCACGTACCAAAACGAAACAATACAAAAAGTACGTTGCTATTGTACGGCTAAAACCCTTTAATCAATGTCTCCATGCATCTAAATTAATATAGGGCAAATCGCATAAAAAATATTCATTTTAGGTTCAATTTTAAGGTACTAGTCTTCTTTTTTCTCAATTTAAGGCATCGATTTTTTTTTTTCAATGTTGGACAATTAACAGGTTTACTAGTTACATTTTTAACGATCGTTTATTTTATTATTGCATCGTTAGTCCTTTATATTTTTTACTTATTTTTTTATTACTTTATACACGTTTTTATTTTCTACTTATTTTTAAAACTTATACACGTTTTTATACACATGTTTTTATACACACATTTTTATACATGTTTTTATACATACATTTTTATACACGTTTTTATACACACGTTTTTATATACATATTTTTATACCCATTAATATACTTAACCCATAGCTATTAAGATGTCCATCTACCTCTTAAATTTTTCCGATTTTACGATTTCGTTAAGTAAAAACGAGTCAATCCTTCTTAGGATCTTAAGAATGATCTTGATCTTAACATGGAATCTTAAGATCTAGACCCGAGTCGATTCTACTTCCTTTAAATAAACTAATAAACTATAAATGAATTAATTTTGTTATAGTAAAACGACCAAAGAAAACCGGATTAATTATAAAAGTTTTATAAGATACAGTATGAAATATAAGCTATATGATATAATATATAGATATAGAAATTTATACTAATATGAAATAAATATAAATAATATAACTAACATATAATTTTTAGATACGATTATATTTTTTAGTATTTTAAAGCATTACGCGTTGAATTTTCATATTATTAAAACTTTCAAAACTTATTTCTTCATAAATTTGTTATATAATCAGTTTTAAATACGAATTAGACAAATAATACTTTTAAACATTTAAGTTGATTTTCTGATCTTGATCAGATCTTACGATTCCAATCTTGTAAAGATTGGAACATTACTCGAGGCACTTATTAAACATTACTCAAAACTTCTTTGGGTATGTTTGGCGATGCATAGCAGTAAGCAGTAGTAGTTATCACGAGCAGTTAGCAATAGCTGTTTATTAAAAACAATGTTTGATAACGTAGTTGTAAGCTGTTATTAGAAAGTGTAAAATTACAAAAAAAAACATACATTTTAATTAAAAGCCATCAATGTTACACTACTATAATATTTTTGAGGTTGTATATGTAATTTCGCAAACAAACTGCTAGGAGAAATTATGAAATGTTTCTTGAAGAAGCATTTGAGATTTGAGCATTTAGACAATATTCAAACGCTAATTGAGTTGTTACCAAACAAGTTTTTCATCTAAACTGCTTACCGCTAGTCGCTTGCCACTCCTAAACGCTTTCAAATGCTTGTTGCCAAATATAGCCCTTTAAGTGAAAACTTATTATTAGACTAAGAGAAATAAAATAAAGATAAAAATTATGACTAATGCTGGAACCACAAAGAAACTCACATAAAACTTTTTACAAGATGATGTATCTTATAATCAGTGACATATTCAAATTTACTTTTCAAATCTCTCTCTTATATTCATCCACTAATTTACATGACAAATCATTGTGTGAATAATTTTTTATAAATCTTTTGTGGTTCTAGCATTTCTCGAAAATTAGTAGATGAAGTAGGGTTCTAAAAGGCACGTCTTAGCGTCGCTAGGTCTCGCAAAGGTGCGAGGCGTGACATTCATGCTACGCAATAGACCAAGGCGTATGCTTAAGGCGTAACGTGAGATAAGAAGTGAAAAAACGTGTTAAGGCGCGATAAGGTATGATGCGTGGAGACTTTTTTGAATTCAATTTTGATAAAAATCATTTTTTATAGAAATGAAAAAGATTACACGTAAAGATAGTTTCTTGAGATTATTTCTTATGTATGACACATTTTTGTAAACTCAATATATTTGAAATATGATATAAATATATAAATTTATAAATATTTTTATATTTTGTGTCGTTTTAAATCATACTTTAAAAAACGACATGACTCGCCATGACTCCTAAAACGTGAAGTTTAGCTATGCCGCCACGTCACGCCTCACGTTATTTATAAACTTGAGATAAAGTAACTTATTATTAGACTGAGAGAAATAAAATAAAGATAAAAAGTAATAGATAAAGTATTACCTACGGTGCACCACAGGGAAGAATCCGTACCATTTCAAGTATACATATTTGACCAGACCAGCCACGTGTCATAAAAAATTCCATCCCTATCAAACACAAACCATCTATCCCCTGTCACTTTATCATCTCATCTCATCTCCATCTATAAACCAAACCATTGCTTTCATTCCTTCACTTGTTTAACCTTTTGTTTCACTAATTCCAAACTGTCCACCAAAACCAAAGAAAGAATCTATTTCACTTTTTATAAAAACAAATATGCCTCCTATTTACATCTCAGATCTCACCAACTAATTACATCAACAATAAGCAAAAACAAAACAATGGCTACCTTACAAAAGTTTAAGATGTTAGCAACACAATGTGCAGTTACAGCAGCATCATCTAATAGCCCAACACGCAGTCCTTCCACCAGCCCAATCATCCACCTCCGCCGCCGCAAAACTTTGAAGATGCTTCTCACCCGACGCTTACCGGACTTTCTAGATCGTAGAGGAACTGATGATAAAGATTCATCGGAAGATGAGAAAGATGATGGCGTTAACAGACGCAAGTTGAAGGACTTGTTTGTTTCTCCGCCGGTGGATGACGACGACGACGGAGGAGATGAGGAGCGGCGGTGGAGTGATGATGATTGTGATCTGATTCGGCGGCGCGGCGGTGGTGGTGGTGGTGCGAGGAGGTTTCGGTGTTTAACGGGGACGTTACGGCAAAGGTTACTTAGACGGGCTTGGAGACCTGTACTTGTCACCATTCCCGAATAATAATAAGATGTAGACAGTCATACTCCTACTCCTACTTAACGAAAATGTAGAGATGATTTTCGGAATGTATTACAAATAACAACTGAGTGGTGTTATTACTGTTTTAGTACTACTGATTTTTTGTTTTTAAAAATTGGTTTGTTTATATATGGTGTGTCTAGTTGGTGAGGGTTATGATAACTTTTGGATTATAATTCTGATTATCAACAACTGGATTTAATTCCACTTACCATTACCATTTTTTTTGTTGCCAATAACGGATTGGTATTAATAATGGGATTATATTTTTCAGAAATACTTGAGATTCTTCGATAGAGGTCTCAATTTCAAAGACGTAGTTCACTTTGAAGTTGGCTTGCGGTGCTTTTATTCACCGAGCACAAACGTTTTTGTGCATTGTGCGAAAAATTTCAAAAAATTACCATCAACGGTGGATATTGGTTTTGCTAATTTGGTTACGGTTTACGGTTATAGGAGTAACAAATTTTCTAGGCGTTTGTATAGGTATAGATTTTCCTGTTATTTACTTTCACATTACAAAAGGACTAAGGCGAATAGTAGAAAGGAATGTTAGAAGTTAGAGCAGAGTCCTATGCATCCATTTTGGGCATATGATTGAAGACCAGAACCATGTCCAATAATGGTAAATCTGATTTTTTTTTTCAAATTTAACTTGTTTTAACATGGATTAAAAAAGATCATCTAAAACTGAAATTGCAACATCCAAAGATATGGTTTGTGATGATAAGTTATGTTAGAAGTATATTTTAGTAAGTGTGGTTAAGCTTTGGTTCTTTCGGAGGCTGTGGTCACTCCTGCTGACCTTCGTTGAAAATAAGAGCAACCGTCTCATACATGCCTCGGAGGATGACATTGACACAATCATTGGACATTTTTCCGGGTATTCAACATTTAGCCAAATTGTGGATGTCTGCTAGTTTCAAGGTTATAAATAGCGTGAAGCGTGGCGTGGCGGCATAGCCAAGCCTCAAGCTTTAGCATGAGGCGTTGCGTCATAGCGTTTTTAAGGCGTGACTCAAGGCGGCAAAAAATATTTATAAAGTGGTCAATATTAGTTAGCTACTAGGCTTAAAATTGAGTTATGGAGTTACTAAGCCCGAATTTCATACAACTCAAATAATAAATACTTATAAATAAGCTCAAGTCCATGAAATCTTTTAAAAGCTTCAAAAAAAGACGCGCTATAGCGCGCTTTATCACGCTTATCGCGCTTTATTGCACGCTACACCTAGAGACGACGCCTTGGCCTGTTTCGTAACGTGGAGGCCACGCCTCGCGCTATGGCGCCGCTATAGCGCCGTTATAGCGCGCTTTTTAGAACCCTGGCTAGTATTCGTTCGAAATAGAAGATGGATTGGAATTGTTGGGTTGCAAGACCCTACGACTTATTCTCCTAATTTTGTTTTGTTGGCTCTGTTTTGTTTTTCTTTCGGGTTTGTGGCAACTTTGCCTTCTTGGTTTCTTTGTATAGCCTTTTCCCTCGGTTCGTGAGGTCCGGTTTTGAGCTCCTTTGTTTATATATATAATCTTTCAAAAAAAAAGATAGCATAGTTAGCTCGCCTCGGGTTTTGAATCTGAGACTTAGCTACGGTGTGAGAATGATTACTTGGTATACGCGAGAAATAAGGAGATATATGAGGTAAGAAAGTGTAAGTAAGTAGCGGAGTGCATGTAGGGACTTAACCTCTTGAAGATTGGCCGACTTCTATTTATACTACTCGAACTTTGCTCCACGAAACGAATATTGTGGAAACGATGTTGTCGTCTAGGGTCATCGAGAGAATCGTCGACGAACACCAAGCATGGTCTTCGCTGCTCATGTTGTCGTAACGTGTGGGTACAGGTCATCGTGGGTCTACAATTGTTGCTTCCGTACCACGTAGTACAATCATTATCAGTGTCTATTTGTTGAGCTCAGATGCTAACACCTCTAGACTTGGAATAGCCTTTGCTCTTCCAGCTTCATCGAGTTACAAATGAAATAGTGCATAGTACGAAAGACATGGTTTGTGATGATAGGTTAAGGGGGTGTTTACTTTTCTGTTAGTGGAGAAAAATATGGACCTAAAACCTTTAGTTCCTCTTAATTGGAAGACTTATCAAAACCTATCTCTTACTTTTAAGAGGCTAATTAAGACATTCTCTCCAAACTACTTAATTTAGTAAACATGTCATTAGACTTATATGCATATCCAATTATCCTTATAGATGTAACCAAAGAAGGTTAAAGAAGACAAATTAAAGAAATCGACAAGAAAATGAAGATGGTATGTGAATTGGTCCGAAAATAAAAGGATTAAAGACCGTAATATCAACTCTGAAGTTTCCAGTCTTAAGAGACCCACACTTCATCTTGGATTTCATCACTTGAAGAAGATAAAAACCAAAGCAATCACCTTAAAGATAGCGGGTTAATCAATACATCACAAGTTTAAGTGGACGATCACCACAACCAAACTGGCCTAATGCAACCGTTATCAACGTACAAATATGGAAGCCATTTCATGAATAACAGGTACTTCAATAGAGAGAATAAATTTTGTAAAAAGAAAAAAAAAACATTTGTTGGTAAGATGTTTATTTTCATCAAAATCAAATTCCTAGTTGAGCCCGACATTCTTCCACTTTAAGGCAATAATGCTCTCTATTACTATTATTTACTATTTTTCAAATGTTTTGTTTAATAAAATTTGTCAAGAAAACGTTTCTTGTTAAGGTGTGGCAAATAAATGAAATATTTTTATCTCTATAAATGTTTAGTTGAGCCCGACACTTCTATTTCGAGACCAATCTGATTAACATGTCATCAAGTGTCCTAATTAAGTTGTATTAACAAATAAGAAGTTTTGCTCAAAATTTTAAATAAATAAATAAAAAGTTACAAGTGATCCTTGAAGCAACCTAATATTCTTTTTCAATCATCAAATTATTACCCAAATTAGAGGATCCTGGATGAGGAAGAAGAATATGGTAGAGAACATATTATATTATTGCTTATAAAAAACTAAAAAAGTTTAATCATTATTTACATGGCATCAAAAAACAGGTTTTTCCTACATTCATAAATTTTTTATCATGTAAAACTAGTTTCTAATTATTATTTTTTAAATAATAAGCAAGCTATAATATGTCATCAATCACCTTCATACTTACCGAATTGCATAGATTTATTGAAAAAAACAATGTATTTAATTACACAAAAATTGAATTTCTGCTTTTTGGGAAGTACTCAAAATTAGAATAATTATGACATAATGAAAAAGTTTCATGGAATTGCTTTTTGCAGAGAATGTGTATGACTGTATGAGTATGGGGAAATCTTTCATGGGAATAGTTGAAAGTGAAGTCTAGATTTCCAACTCATCATCTTTTCCTCATTCTTTGTATTATATACTAACTTTGTATTTATTTATTTTCTTTTTCAAGGGTATACATTTGATCTCATAAAAATATAGAGTTTGTGTAAAGTGTCTTTTTTGTATCGTTTCCATAAGTTTTTTTTGTTAATTTAGATAGTTCTCAAGTAGCCTAGTAAAAAAAACTCATTGTGTATTTTTACTATTTTATGCACCGATGCACGTTATTGTCTTCCTGTTACAGAAATTTAAATTTTCTTGTAGTCGTTTTTCAAATATGTGTTCGCTTTATATCAATCAAAATTTACGTACTTTCTCACAAGTCAAAGTTACCTTATATCTTTACCTTTTGCCCTCAAAAGTTCTACATTTTGCTTTCAAATCCAACAATTTTTGTAATCTAACTAAAATATTTTCTTTTTTAGTAAATTATATGTGAAATAAACAGTATATATTTTGGATGTTGATATTTTCTTCCTTCAATAAGCTAAGATTCTTTATATGAAATTAGCTGAAATTTCTTGCAGTAGATTTGATGTTTAATGGATGTGTTATACAAGGACAACAAAAATCTCATTGGCATCGATAAGACGATAAACGTTGTGCATAAATTGTATAAAAATTTAACCAAAAAAAAAAAAGAATTAGTCTAGACATTTTATGTAAACTACGTATCCGTAGTTCGTCTATTCTATACCATGTATATGGAGCAAAATGACAACTTCCGGAATTTACGAGCCTTCAATTATTTTAACGTTAGAAACAACAAATTAGGACTGTTAAAATAGTGCGGTGACTGGTGGGTTGTGTTTCAAGTCATGTCGACAAACTTCACAAAAGTAGGAGACTAATTAGGTCGAGGCACTAAATTTATTTGAACCATTAGAATTATGTTCCTAAGTAGGGTTGTAAACGAATCGGACGAACACGCGGAACCTTGTTCATATTCGTTCGTTTAATTTTAATCGGACAAATAAACAGACACAATCGTATAATCGGACGGATTTTCTTGTTCAAGTTCGTTTATTAAGAAAATAAGGTTGTTCATGTCCGTTTATGTTCGTTCATTGAGACACTAAACGAACGAACATAATTGAACGTAGAAAAATAAACACAAAATTTTAAAAAATACATAATATCGTGTTTAATAAGTTTTGTTTTGTTTAAGTAAACCAATTTGAAAAGTATATAATAAAAAGTTACGATAAACGAACATAAATATAAATAAATGAATATAAACGAACGCGCAATCGACGAAATTAAATGAAGGAACAAGACTTTTGTTCATGTTCGTTCATTTAACTAACCGAACGTAAAATATTGTTCATGTTCATGCAACTAATAAATAAACGAACATAAACGAATTTTTTACCAAATGGTTCATGAGAACGTTCAGTTCGTTTTAATAAGAATGAAGTGTACTTAAAAAATGTTATTGATCATTACTTTTCACAACCATATCCAACTGTTGCTTCTTTAGTTAACATTAGGGGTGAGCAAAACGGACCGCGGACCGGACCGAACAGAGAAACTAGCCCGAACTGTACCGACCAGACCGGACCTATTTCTGTCTAGTCCTCGGTCCATCAATTTCCTTAATTTCGGTCCTCGGTCCGATCGGTCCGGTATGGTCTTACGAAAAAACCGGCAATTATGCCTTGTCTGACCAGACCGGACCGACCCGGACCGGACCATTTCGGTCCGGTGTTTTGGCCAAATTCGGTTTCGGTCCAGTCCGGTTTTCGGACCGTGAGCACCCCTAGTTAACATAAGTCAGTATATTCTAAATTTATATACATTATCTTTCACACTTTATAAATCACATCATAATTTTTGGGATACAAATTCACATATTTTGGCTGTTAAATCATTGTAAACATCGTATTCACTATTGAGATCATGTGTGCAAACTATCCATCCATTAGCATGATAACATACCAAGAAACTTCTGCGTTTGTCCTCTGCACTCATAATGCCGCAGAGGAGACTTCAAACAGTTGATATGTTCAGATTCGACACTCCGACCTAATAGCCACTTCTTGAGCTTTACATCTCCATGGTCTTGTTTGCTAGTTAAAATGTTGCAAACCAAAGATTTGGGGTCATGGCAGAAAGCCACACCCAACACTCAAGAGTGCACAGAACAAGCTGTGTCAAGAAATGGCAGAACTCCAACAACTTTCTCCATACTAAGACTAGATGGTGGACCTTTATTCGGGCCAACAGCCATCAAAAACCCTGAAATTCATCACAAGTATTAGCAGTGTCTTCTTTAAAGGGCTAATTGCAGCAAAAAAATACTCAGTAACTAACTTTGGTCTAATTTCTATAGGTAACCGGCTTCTGTTAGCCAAGAAAAGAGCATAACACCTTTCAAAAACATTGATAAGGTAATCAACTTTCCAAAAAAATCAATTGTCTAATCTCACCATTTAAAATGATGACGTGGCAGCTGATGTCTTGGTAACTTATGACCATCTTGACTTTTTTCGGCATGGCACGGGTTATTTTAGGTAATTACCTTAAAAAATCCTTTTGAAACTGACCGGTTTTTTTTCCTTACCTACAAAAAGTTGGTTACCTAAATTAAAAACCAAACTATAGTTAGTCACCCTTTTAGGTAATTATCCATTTGTGAAACTTTTACTCTTTACGGCATTCATTTGATAGGAAAGATAGAAAAACAACCGAAAACCATTCATACCACACGTCTCTTTCAAGTTGTCGCCTTTTGTTCATCCATGTCGCTATGCTTCAGAGTGTCCTGAACAGAAAACAAATCACTCTTTAAAAAGGATCTATAGTACCGTGTCATTTTAGTAATCTTAATGGACAAAAAGATGGAGAGAACGTGATGTTTAATCTCATGTTTGCAAGAACTTATTCTGGCATGCCAAAATGCAAAATCAAGCTTATACTGCATACACAGATGCATATGAAACTAAAATTTTAAAAATTGTCTGAATGTCTACGTGTAACTAGAGATGTATCCAGCAAGGTGACTTGTGAAGAGGCTCACCAACTTGCACTTGAGTTCGTAGATTGCCTGCTGCCTCATGTTTGCAAAGAACCTCAATGACTGAAACAGGAAAACAAAATAAAATATTCCATTATTTACCGCAACACAGTATGAACACATCACAAAGAGCAAGAGCTCAACTTACCCCAACTCTTTGCATCTCCAAAGATTTGCGTAGAGCTTCTTTTTTATTAAGGAGATTTCTTGAAAAGTTTAATGGGCGTTTATAGTTCTTCCCACGATAGATAATTATAGCATACCCGAGTTTTATTTTATCTATGGAAACTAGTACCCCGCCACTTTCGGCTTCAAGACATTGTGCAGTGTACAAGATCCTTGAAAACACTCGTTGCATTGTGATCACTTTCACTATTTCCCTATGCTTCCAGTGTTGATGTAAACCTTCTATAACACCATCAAATACACCACGTCGTCCTATAATCCAGCATTAATTCCATTAGTTAACAATTACAAAATAAGGAAGTCTTGAACCTTAATCTGATTTACGTTTTGAGTAACCACCTTGTGTTCACTTGTATGAGGGTAACCAAGTTACTAAATGCTGATAAAATAATGATGTATGGTGGTGAGTTTGACCATGTTGCCTTTTTACCGAAAACTGTTTTAACATAAAAGATGACCCTAAATGCAAATCTCCTTAAATGTACCTTTTTTGTGAGTGCAAATAAGATGAATTTGTCCAAACAACAATCAGGTCAAAGTTTGTTAATATTTATTCCTGTTTCACTGATATTATTAGGTAGAGTTTCTACTTACCAAGTACTAATGTGCTATCCATCTTTAACCCCATTTTTTTCAAACATTCTCTCTCTTCACTTGTAATTATCTCTCGGTCCTCATTAGGCTCAGCCGGGTCCCACGCAGAGTTTAACTTCGCCAACTCTTTCGATGCCCTACCTATCTTCTTTTTAAGCTGCGAAAATAATTATTATTAGCGTATCTACATTTTTCCCATACAATATGAAACAAGAACAAATGATAATATCCGTACAATGAAATACTTGTGTTCTTGAACTCGTATTTCTTTTTCTAACTTTAACTTTTCGGCTTCGACTAGAACTTCAGCTTCACTAATTCCAGCCTTGAACACCTTATGTTCTGACTGGATAATTTGAAATTCTTGTAATGTACCAACTGTGCTAACATCTGATGCTGGTTGATCAACATAGTTAAAGGTTTCAATTGTATTGGCACGTGCACTTTCCTCTAAAAGTTGAAAACTTTTAATCTCCATTTCTCTATTGGCAACAAGATCCGCAACATCCGGAGGAAGATAATCTTTGCCTCTATATAGTATTATGACGAACTTATTCCGCAGTAATAACACTCCCCCAGTAAGAAACTGCAAAAGTAAACATATTACCAATTCTTACTGAATAGTAGCATTGACTTTTTGGTAAAACTGATACTATTAACAATCATACCTTCAGCTCGGAAGCCATCTGCTCATTGCTTGTGTTGGGAATTCCCCATTTTACCGCGATCTTTGCAATATGACATTTCTCCCACAGCTTTAAAATGGCTGCAGCCAAGCCTTGGAGGTTTCGGTTTCTACCTAAAATTCAAAGTCATTGGTTGCTTATCCCTTTATATAATGTGCAAATTGCCAAGAAAGGCATCAAACAATGCCAATCAGTTTAGCAATTGTTATAAATAGGGTTAATTGCTTAAAAAATGTATTATACTTGCCTCTTTTTGTCATTGTATGTAGACAATTATTTTTTTTGCCATTGTGTCGCTCAACTTTTGAATTTAGTGTGCTTGCTATTTGTGTATTCTTAGGACATTTTGAATGTTAAAAAAATTACCATTTTACCTTTCAAAATTTGAAAGTGGAGGGTTTATTTTTCGAGGGTAATATGGTCACAGAATTACACACAATAGCACAAATTTTTAAATAGATGAACGACACAATGCAAAAATATCCTTTATATAATGTGCAAATTGCCAAGAAAGGCATCAAACAATGCCAATCAGTTTAGCAATTGTTATAAAATACTCAGACAAATTTTTGTCGATTTTTAACTATGAAAATAATCTGGTCCCTTTAAATTGTCAAGATTCATCACTTCTTTTATTGACAAAATTTGATAAAACAATCCATCATTTTTGTAAAATACCCGACATTGACAAAATTGTGTATTGTATGTTACCTATCTTAGCAATTTTCCCTAAATAAATTTACAAAAAAAAAAGAAGATTAATGTGATGCATACCGAGGACAAAATGGGTTGGTAAATAATAAGCACGCTTTCTCAAGTGAGTTAACTCGTTATCTGTGAGTTTAGATGTACCACGCAATGGGTAAAGCCTTGATGGTGGTTTACATCCAGGAACCACTTCAGGAAGCATGTCTGCATCAACGGGCAGTGGCTTTGGCATCCACCAATCAATGAACCGTGGTCCCAACCCATCTAATAATCTATCCGCTTCCCTCTCATAGAGTGACCCTTGTACAGGCATGATATCTACTTCGCCATCATGATTAC
>BQNB010058448.1:0-37759 GCA_026074375.1 Tanacetum coccineum | reverse complement strand
GCGGGTGGCAATTTTTTAGACAAGATGCCTCAAGAAGGATTAGCGATTATTGAAAGCAAGTCAAAAGTTCGTTACTCAAGAAGTCGTGCTAGTGATTCAAGAGTGAGTACGGATGCTCCTCTTTCTACTTCTTCACCTTCTAATAATTCTTTCGATATGCAACAAATAGCCGCTTCTCTTGAGGATAAGATGACTATTAAGATGAAACAAATGATGAATGAAATGAAAGCTTTAGTTGTTACTACTCCCGCACCCGTCAAAGCGGTTGAGGAAGTATGTGTTACATGTGGATCGAATCACAATTTTAACCATTGTCCGTTAACTCGAGGTGGAAACGATTTTCCCGTTTTTCATGACAACATCCAACAATTTCAACAAACCGCAGCCGTTGGTAATTTTCTCCAAAGAAACCAACCATCTAATTTGGCAAACCAAATGAGACCACCGGGTTTCAATCAACCAAATGTTCAAAGCAACCAAGGAAACCAAAACCGATATCAAATCAAAACCGTGGAGGAAATTTTAACCAAAACCGTCAAAACAACCAAAATCAAGTTTACCAAGCACCACCATACCAACCACCAACAAATCAACCTTTGGTTAATCAAGCTTTACCTCCCGTTTCACAAATTCAAGGTGTGTCTAAAACAGATTTTGAAAGTTATGCTAAAGCTAATGATGCGAATATGAATAACTTGCAAATGAAGTTGGATAATTTTCAAAGAAACCAAAATGATTTTCAAAGAGTTTACAATGATTCTCAAAAGAAGCAAGATGATTTTCAGAAAATGATGCTCAGTTTCATGCAAAGCTATCACACCAACCAACCTTCAAGTTCAAGTACTTTACCAAGCAATACCATTCCAAACCCTAGGAACGAAGCCAAGGCAATTACAACTCGTAGTGGTGTTTCATACGATGGACCTCCGATTCCACCGCCGGTGGTGGAAAAGGAAAGTGAGGTGACAAAGGATAACGTAGATTACCGAGCGCACCAAAGAACATCCAACCTCCTCCATTTGTTTCCATGAACAACCCAAAGACAAAGAACCATTCGAAGAACCCCTTCTTTCGTTGCCAACCAAAGCCAAACCTAATTTACCTTACCCATCTCAGACTCAACAAACAAAAGATCCGTGAAAAGGATTGATGAAACCTAGCTTCAAAGTTATGGAAATCCTTACCGTAATCTTCACTTTTTGAGCTAAGTTTCCGCGATGCTCTCTTCATATGCCAAAAATTGCTCCAATAGTTCAAAAAAATGCTTAATAACAAAGACAAAGTTAATTGAGTATAACCAAAACGCCGTTGAATGAAAAATTGTAGTGCGTTGTCCTTTAAAAAGCCCCCGTCAGAAAAGCTAGGTGACCCCGGTCGATTTCTCAATCCATGTGATTTTTCCCAAGAGTTTTATAGTTACTTAGCCCTTTGCCGATTTAGGTGCTAGTATAAATCTTATGCCTTTATATCCATTTGGACAAAGCTTTCAACTCTCAGGCCAAACCCGAAACAAAAATGGTATTAGAATTAGCCGTCGACCGTAACAATTTCCAAACAACCGGTGTAGCCTGAAAATGTTTTTTGTCAAAGTAGGGAAGTTTTAAACTTTCCCCGCCGATTGCGTTGTTCTAGATTTTATAGCCATCCTCGAGTACCATTGCAACTCGCTGTGTTCTCTAGCTTAATTAGATCAGTAATTTTAGGATTTAGCTTTATAAACTTCAGTAGGATTTAAGTTATCAATAAGCTAAATTTAGTTTAAGTCTTAAATTTTGTTTTCTAGCTTATTGTCTTAGCTTATTTTGCTGTCTAAAGTCTTAAAAAAACCTGAAAATTCCAAAAACAATAGGAACTTAAGTAAAGTCTAAATTTGTTAATTCAGCTTTTAAGTTTAGAATTTATAGCTTTATTTAGTATGGATAAATATATATAGTATTGGTAAGTCCTTAAAGTTTTAGAGTCGAGTGTTAGCTATTAAGTTCCTAGCTTATTTGTAGTTTGTGTTTCTTTTGCTTATTCCTGAAAACATACTTTCTTTGATCAATTTCAATAGCAAGAGTAGTTTAAGCTTTGATTTCCTTTTGCATTCTTAGATTAAGCCACATCTTAAGCACCTTTAATGACTCCTTTCCTTTTTTCAATTTGATCTAGTTTGAGTTTTCCTTATAGCTTATTTGTCTAAAACCAAAGGATAAACCCTCCTTCCTGAGACAGCTTAAAGATAAGCTCTTGTGAGCTTATTTGTAAGTTTTCATTCTTGAAGTATATTTATAAATTTTTGTTCCCACTAGCCTTCCTTTTACAACTTGGCTTCTTGAGTTTTTAATTTTAAGCACTTTTAAATTTCAAACCTTAGAGTCAGGTCTTAGTTTGTTGTCGGGATGGATTCTTAGGGTAGAAAGGTAACTTTTTCCGATTTTAATTGTTTTTCAGATTAGTCCCTCCGTTAGTTTGTTAGGAATTTGCTCCATTAGTCCTTAGCTAAGTTTTAATTAAATTTAATAGATTTAATTAGTAATTAGGTTTAATTTTAAAAAAAAAGTTTAATTAAACTTTTATAAAAAAGATAAAAATTAGGGCTTTAATTTCTAGAAACCAAATCAAAAACCTTTGCTTCATTCAAATCAGGATCCGATCCAAAACGTGGTTTCAATTGCACTAGTCATTGGGGATAACGACCCGGGTGAGCATACTTGCCCGGTTTATTATACGTATTCTATATATATACCTTTGTGAGTGGAATTGTCCAAGGGATACTTGGGGATTTCCTTAATTTCTCTATAAGTATATTATTTTATATGTATGTAAAACTGCAATCACTTCCTTATTCAGCTCAATATTTTGAGGCTAACAATCTCCCCAAAAGCGAGGCTTCCTGCAGATTCTGAGCTTCCATGTTCAAAAACATATTTTGAGGCCTAACATCTCCCCTAATGTTGGTCCTTCAAAATTCCTGAGGTGATATCATAAATCTTGCTTCCTGAACTACTTAGATTGCTTTGTGGTCGTCGAGTCTTGAATCTTTTGGTCCTTATTATGTTGGAGGCTTGTTTCCTTCATTGTTTATGATCTTTGATCTTAGCCTTTCAATGACTTTTTTGAGTTTGTCTTTTGTTCCGAGATCTTTAAATCTTTTCCTTGTTTGTCTTGATCGTCTTTGCTATCTTGCGATCTTGTGTCTTGACCAACATGCTCATACTTTGCATCTTCTTGAAAGCTATCTAATAATCTCCCTTGAAGTGAGTTTCTGAGGAGGTATCTTTAATATATCAAATTTGCGGAAGTCTTTGTCTTTAATTCTTGAGCTTTCTTGATTCTTAATTTGATGCTTATAGTATGTCTTTGTAGTTTGAGCATGAGCATGTGGTAATGAATCAGACCCTGCTAGAATGAGGTATCTCTATCTCCATCTTTATATGAATCCTAAAATAAAACAGTCAGCAATAAAGCTTGTAGACGAATATGGCTTTGTCATTCGCTCGAATTTGGTTGGATTAACCTCTGGTTCCGTGAGGACCGACCTATGATCATGTAGATCAATATCAGAAAATCTCCTTGATAGGTTTCCATCTTAAAGCGAAAGATCCTCTAACACAGATGGATTAGAATTCTCATGCTTGCATGTTCTACAATAACCGAAACGCTCAAAGCAGACCAGCACGATAACAGTGAATCAATAGTTACTATCTATCTGATTGAGTCCCAATTCATTTACTAGAACCCAAAAGTGATATCCAGTTATATAGCTTGATCCATATAGAATCCCTCCAAGTCACCTACCGCAAGCTTGTTTGAATGTTGGCTCTAGAGGATTTCCTTCGTCACCGTGAATACTAAGAGTATCACTTCGATGTTTCTGGTTCCCCCTGGGCAAAATCACAAGGATAAGCAAGGACGTCTTGTTAACAGCTTATGAACTTAATGATGTTCAACAAAGTTTGGTAAATGGGGAAATGTGTCCTAATGAGATTTATTTTATTGATCTTTTGGCTCTAGACTCGATTAGTGCGTTTATAGTTCTAGTAAACTACGGGATGCTGGAGCAACTGCCAACCTATTCAAATATCAACTAACTCGGAGTGAGAAAGTCATAGAAGTCGAGTGTATCTCGATGACAAATGAGAAATGTTTCTGTGAGAGAAACTTGAAATGCTGGGAAGGGTTGTCAAGTGCATCACTGTTCTATTGATGTCTTGACTTAATACCAGAATTGCATCATTGGAATCTGAAGGGAGATTATGTATTGACCCAGTTTTTGCCTAAATGTGCGGAAGGGCTTGCCTTTCTTTGACCCTTTAATCCATACATTTCTTGTTCAATCTTTAACCCCTACAATGCTTACCTAAGATCGTCAATTTACTAAAAACTTGTTTAATGTTCTAGTGTTAGATCAATCTTAGTCCGGCATTTTCCTTAATACTCATTCATCTCTACAGTACCTAGGACTGCTATTTCGCACTATGAATTGTCCTTTTGGTAAAAATCCCTACACCCTGCGGGTTGGACCATTGGACTAATACCTAACCTATCCACCTTATGACTTCAGAATCGTCGTGAATTAAGATGTTGTTGGTTATTCGATCGTCACCATAAAACCATTGAAAAATCAATCAAAGCGTTTGATAGAATATCAAACGTTTAACACTCTGAAAGTTTCAACTTTTGGAAAAACTCCCCTTTCACGCATGCATCAATAAACGAAAGTGTTTTGCACATGTGGGTAAGAGTATAAAGCACTTTTCACTCTTGAGTCTTTAGATCACTTATTATTTTCTAGATCACATTTTAATTATATTTCTCTCCTTATTTTAAATGCTAAGTCACTTAGTTTTTGAAATACTAGGTGATTAAAATTTGTCTTGAAAATTCTGTGGGGAGAAAATATTTTCGGCATGAATTATATGGAACGTTTTCTTTTTGCTCCCCTTCAATTTTATATATGTTTGACACCAAAAATGATACCAAGTTTGTAAAATGAATATAAAATTGAGGTAGAGGCAATGTTGAGCACATAATTTTGAAAGATTATGAATGCCATTGAAGAATTTTTGAAAATTTGTGCTGAGACACTAGCTCATCTTATAACAATTATTCTATTAAGTTGTCATTACTATTATAGTATTACTGTTTTGTTATTAAGAGACTTTTCATAATGTTTTGGATACATAAGAATTATCGAGAGGTGATGTATCCAAAATCATTAAAACTTTTTTTTTCAAAAAACTCCCTCTCAAATATTGACTCATTTTGAAAATGATACTGATTGTAGAAGAATTGTCTTGTAAAACTTTATGAGGGATGGAGTGTTGAACACACAATTTTGAAAGATTATGAATCGTCAGTGAGAAATTCATGAAAAATTGTGTTCAACTTTAGAAAAACATATGATAGAAGACTTTCACTAACTAACTCTAAGGTAGTGCACTTATTGCGTACACTATCCTTTTATTTCTTGAGCTATAAACTTTGAATGTCTTGTAAGAACAGCTCAAGACCGAGAAAAAATGATTTTCTCATTGTTAGGATAAGTTATCTTTATAGATAAATTTTCCTTTATTTGAAGTCCGGGTTATGTACTGATATTGCACATAAGCCATCAAGAAAAATTAGAAATGACATGTTTTGAAAGCGTTTGAAACTCTTCTCGAACTTCATTTACACGCCTGTGGACCGATGTTAATTCAACCATTTCTAAGTACGTAAAATGTTCGATTCCAAGAGACATGTCGAGAAGATTCTTTTTGGAATTTTTTATGATTTTTATGATTTTGTATTTTCTTTTTAAAATTTTATATTTTTGTATTTGGTTTTATAGGTTTTATATTTTTGTATTTTTCTTTTCTCAAAAATATTTACAAGTCGTTTTGATCCAAATATATTCAAGCATATTCAGTTGCCATAACCTCCAGTTCTGCTGAGTCAAAGCACTCAACAATTCGTCTGACAAGATACTAAAACCTATCTTCGGGTAAGGCTTTAGTAAACATGTTAGCTAATTGGTATTTAGTTCTGACAAAATATAATTCAATTATATCGAGTATGGATGTGCTTGGTACGGGAGTGCTGCACGGGGTTGCATGAGATTGCTATGGCTGACTGAGAGTCACAATACAACGATATTTTGTTGTAGTTGAAGCCATAATCGTTAAGCTGTATCCTCATCCACATTACTTGAGCACAACTTGTAGATAACGCCACGTACTCTACTTCTGCTGATGACATTGCAGTGCAATCTTGCTTCTTTGACATCCAACTGACTAACTTATCACCTAGGAATTGTATTCCTCCATAAGTGCTTTTGCAAGTATCAATACATTCGGCATGGTCGGCATCTGAAAAAGCTATTAGTTCAAAGCCATAATCCTTCGGATACCAGAGTCCCATGTTAATGGTTCCCTTTAAGTATTGAAAAATCCTTTTAACCTCTTTAGGTATTTTTTTAATCGATCGTGCTTGATAACGTGCTCAAAAACCACTGCTTGCACTATGCTAGTCTACTAGATTCAGATACATGAGTGACCCCGATTTAACTACGGAGTCCCTTTGGTCTACGCGTTTGCCACTCAAGTCTGCATCTAGTATAGGTTTTTGTAGCCATTGGTGGTTCCAATGTATAACTTTTTCGATCCCGATTTTTTTTTTTAAGAATCTTTAAAAGCATACTTGGCCTAATTGATAAAGATACCTCTTGGGGATTGGTGGATCTGAAGTCCTAAAAAGAATTTCATTTCCCCCATTAAGGACATCTCAAATCTACGTACATTAAATTTTTCAAATCATTTAGAAATTTAAGGTTGTAGAAAACCGACAAAAAAATAAAAGTCATCAACATAAATTGCACAAGTTGAATGCCTCCCGTTATCTTATCGTAAATAAAGTAGGGTCATGGTACCTTTAGTAAAACCTTTGGACATCAGGAAAGTTGAAGTTTCTTCATACCATGCTATTGAGCTGTTTCAATCCATAATAGAGCTTCACTTAGACGGTAGACTCCTTCCTGGATATCAGGATCAACGAAGCATCGGGTGTGCAACATAAACCATCCTCCTTCAGTGGGTACCATTAAAAATTCCATTTTCACGGTCCATCTGATAAATTGGAAAATATTTGTGTGCAACATAGGCGACGAAATCCGAACTGATTCTAAGCGAGCAACTGGTGCAAACGATTTCTCAAAATTAATACCCTCTTCCTGAGCATATCCCTTTGCTACAAGTCATGCCTTATTGCGAATTACAATATGATCTTCATCCTTCTTGTTTTTCCATAACCACTTTAGCTTGATTATAGTCTTGCCAAAGGGTTTGTCAACAAGTTCCCAGACTTGTAGTCTGTCAAACTAATGAAGCTCTTCCTGCATTGCTTTTATCCATGCAGAATCAGCCATTGCCTCCTTAATGATTTTTGGTTCATCAGTACTTACGGTGAGTGCGAACATACACACTTCGGGATCTGTTGCAAGTTGTCATCTTGTTTGCACTAGCTTGGATGGATTGCCACGAACTTGAGTTAAAAATGGTGATCTTTTATCCATCGGTGTTCAGATTGATGAGGTTGGTAGAATGTATGCATATTTGAATTATCAACGTTGTGTGAGGAAGACTCAGGATGTTCTTGTACTGGTGTACATAATGGGTTGACAAATTCTTATGGTTGAAAATGTGCATCTTCTGCTTGGTTATCATTATTTTCCTCAGCATGAACATTTGTAGTTGGAGTTATTGGTTCTGTTGTAGGTTGAATATTCGTTGTAGGTGGTGTGTCTTGTTGATTAGAATTATCGGTGGGATACGAAGACTTGTTGACACTTGAAATACCTACTGTGAAAAGTTCATCGCACAAAGGACCGAATAGAAGATCTAACTCTTGTTGTGATGGAGTTGTTGTATCTGATGAAGGGGAAACATTTTGTAGTTGGGGCACGGGGTTAAAGTTGTCATAGTCTGACACCTTTTGTCATTGAGGAATGAGGCTTAAAGTGTTATTATCAATAGACATCTCAGACATCTCTTTGATTTCATCAAATTTAAGATGTATGGATTTAATTATCAATTAGGTTCTCTTGTTGTAAACTCTATATCCCTTAGACTGAGTGGAGTATCCCACCAGAATATACGAATCCCCTTTTTATTTCATCTTGTCAAGATTTTCACCATCTTTGATTAAGTAACAGGTGCAACCAAAGATGTAAAGGTGTCTAATTGAAGGTTTCCTGTCATTGATGACGTGGTATGCAGTCTTTTCATGTGATGGGATAATGATTGATCTGTTTTGAGTATAGCATGCGGTTGCAATTGCTTCAGCCCAAAAGAACAAAAGAAGTTTAGAAGCTGAAAGCATCGTTCGAGCAGCCTCAACTAGAGTACGGTTTCATCTTTCAACAACGCTGTTCTGTTCAAGTGTTTGAGGAGTAGAAGTTTGATGCTTAATTCCTTCTTCTTTGAAGTATGCATGAAGTGTCTTGTTTAAGAACTATGTGTCTTTATAAGTTCGAACAGAAATTACTGGGGCTAGAAGATTTCGTTGAATCATCTTGATGAAATCTTTAAAATGTGTTTTCATCCTTGGATCTTATGAAATAGAGTCCAAGTATCTCTGGAATTGTCCCGCTCAACAGTTACCATATAAATTTATTTCCATTATGCTTGCAACCCGCATTGGACCACATAAGTCCATATAAAGAAAATTCAACCGTCCTTTTTAACTTGGAATAGCTTTTGTTTTGAATGAATTTCTTTTTGCTTTACTCACTCCACAAAAGGAACATAGTTGATCCTTGACATATTTTAGTTTTTTTTTTTTGTTTTTTTTTTTATATTTAGGTAAACCAATCACGACATCCTTCTTTAAAAGCAAGTTGAAGTAGTCGAAGTAAGAATGAGAAAGTCTTCGATGCATAACCATAAGCTTGCTTGGTGATGCTTAAGCCAAGAAACAGATTGGATTTATAAAGTCCTTTTCTTAAAGGGAAATTGTATAGAGATTAGATCCACGATTACCAGTGAGTAAGTTGTTGGGTTTTAGAAGACTTTACAATTTACTGCTGCTGGTTCAAACATTGTGCAGCCAAGTGAAGATTAGTCTGCTGAGTAAATATGAAGAAAATAACAAAGACTTTAGTACTGTTAGAGTATGTTATACTGCCAGTACATTGTTAGTATGCTAATAAGTTAGTTGTTAGTAGTAAATTAGTGTTGCTAGCATATAATAGTTAGTGCTGTTAGGAGATATGCATGAGTTAAATTAGGAATAGATATGCATTATCTCCTCACACGTTTTGTAAGCCCATTAAGGTTTTCCTTGGTGTATAAAAGGAACCTTAGGCATAGTTAATAGATATAGATCAATAGAGATCAATTAGCAATATAGCTGAAACCTAGAACGTTTGCAAGTTTATAATACAAAAGGTTGAGTTTGATAAAAGATCTTTTGTGTTTTCTTAATACTGTTCTTCTTAGCATTGTTGATTAGTTTCCGCATAATCAATAGTGTTCAATCAGTGTTTCCATTAGTGTTGCTTTGGATTTATCTAAAGTAACAAACCCTTTACAAATACTAAAGGTTCAAGATATATTCAGTAAAGGGATCCAACAAGTGTTATCAGGCTTGTGTGGAAACTCTGAATAAGAAGAAACTGTCCATTATTGTTGAAGCAGAATTACAATCAAACCAGAAAGATAACTGAACAAGACTCTCCTCCACCAACTATAACAGCAATGAAAATCCCTATCATCAAGAAGGGAGAATATGATATTTGGAGCATGAGAATGCGATAATATATCTGCCACACAGATCATAACCTATGGGATATAATTGTCGATGGAGATCTCCAAGAAGAGGCTGCACCAGCAGGAGAACATTCTAGTCCTCCTGCAAAAAAGAATCAAGAAAGAGTTAAGAGCATCTTGCTGTTAGCAATACCTGATGAATATCTCCTTAAGTTTCATAATGTTCCAGATGCTAAATCTCTCTGGGCTGCAATCAAATCAAGGTTTGGAGGAAATGATGAATCCAAAAAGATGTAGAGGAATGTTTTAAAACATCAGTTTGAAAACTTTACCACTGCACCAAATGAAAGTCTAGATAAGGCTTATGAAGGTCCAAAAACCTCATAGTTTAATTGGAGGTTCAGCTTTTACTCCAGACAAAGGAAATATCACCAAAAGTTTCTAAAAGTCATTCCTCCTCATGGAGTCAAATTGCTTAATCAGTGAGAAATAAGCCAGACATAGACCGACAGATATGGATATGACCTCACAACAACCTTAGGGTCTATAAAGAGAGATGAAAAGATTTTCAAGTTTCCACATCTAATACTCAGAATTAGACTTTAAGTTTCTCATGAAGAATACAAGCACACTAATAAATTAGTAATTGGTTAGTGGACAATTTTGGAGTTAATTACTACTAGAGGAACTAGTTCAACGATTAGGTTTTTCATCCTACTCCAGGTGCTGATTCAAGTATATGCTCTTTTCTTTGCACATAGACAAGAGTCCTCCACTTGATAATGAGGATTTGCAGCAGATTGATCAAGATGACTTGGAAGAATTGGATATTAGATGGCAAGTAGCCATGTTGACTGTTAGGGTGCAGAGATTCATTCAGAAGACAAGAAGGAACTTGGATTTCAAAGGAAAACAACCTGTTACCTTTGATAAGTCAAAAGTTGAGTGCTACAACTGTCACAAGAAAGGGCACTTTGCTAAGGAATGCAAATCAGGAAGGAACCAAGGGAAAAGATCTTATGGTGATAATGGCAGGAGGAATGCAACAACAAATGAACCATCATCACAAGCACTGGTGGCTCAAGATGGTCTAGGAGGCTATGACTGGAGCAATGATTTTGATGAACCAGTTAATTATGCTTTAATGGCCATCTCCTCCTCAAGCTCATCAAGTTCTTCTGACAAAGAGGTACAAAACTGTTCTAAACAATGTCTTGAATCTTTTAAAACTCTTCACTTGTTCAATAACAATTGTCTTCATTATATTTCGCTGCATAATTGTTATCATTGTTATTGTTTATCCTAGATATTAGATCTAAACAATCTGAGTCTTAATAACGATCTAATGGATCTTAACAGACTCCTCAATTAGTGGGTTTTCAAGATCTAGTAATTTTGGGTATAGATCTTGTGTTGTTGTTTATTGATCTTCATTCTTGTAAGCATTTCTTAATCTTTCTTTGATACTTTCCTTTTATTCTTATGAGATCTTGTTCATGCTTAAGAATCCATGTGTTTGTGGTGCTGTTTATAAAAAGAAATGAATTTATATTTTGTCATCTTTTTATAAAAAATGGAAGTAACATGTTTATGACTTTGTGATCTTGGTAAAATGAGTTAAAAAGTGAGTTGCAACAAGAAATGAAGGGATTTGGTTAGTTTTAGGTATGGTTTGATTGTGGATTAGTTGTGAATGGAGAATATGCTAGACTAGGCACTATTGTGAAGTTTGGCGTGATTTTTGGAAGCATTTGTGAGAAACATAGTTGCTGATCCGAAATGGTTTTGAGGTTTTGACCGACTTAGGAATGTTTTCATTAGGCGTAAAAGTAGTTTTTGGAGAGCTCGTTTCGAGTAGATAGTTTTTCATATATCGTACACTAAAATCGGACTTAAAATGGCCAAGTTATAGCCAAATAAAACTTGAAACCTTTTTCGGCAAAACTATTTTGACATAGTGCTATTTGGAATATAAAATGAGGTTTTCAAACACTTTTGGATATTTTTGGACTTTCTAAACATTGGCGAAACATATAAAAACATTAGGTTATTGATTAGAAACATTTGAAATGTCATAAAATATGTAAATGGTGTCGGGATGGATAAATGAGGAAGGATTCCAACAATAGTAACTTTTATTATGTTTTAGCGAAACGGACATAGAAGTTAAGCGATTAAGACTAGTTAGTGCGTTTTGAAAATATGAAAACTTAACAAATATAGGGGACGGTATTAACGTATTGAAACTAAAATCTTTCCTAAAAAGGAAACTTTCTATAAATGGTAACTTTCAGAAAAATGTCAGGATTCAATGAAGAACGTTATAATTTCACTAAGTCATTTTAATAAATAAAACCAAACACAACCACACATGGATGTCTTTCTATACTAAGCGTCGTGCTATATTTAGTATACTTTCCGCTTTCCTAAGACGCGTTATTTATCTAGGTCGCGGCTAGATTTCTATATCATCTTTCATTACGTGATTTACCGTTCACTCATCTTGCTAAGGTGAGTTCATAGCCTCATGTTTTTACTACTTCGCTTTACTTTTTTTTGGGGTGAGAAACATTGCTTGCTTTTAAACATTGGACATAAATGCTTTACGTTTTTTCCAATCGTGTTTACGTGTTGCTTAAGTAAATGTTGAAACTTGTATGCCCAAGTTATCATGAACCGTTAGTTACTTATGATCTGTTAGATTGGTAAGTGAGCGCGAGTGTTGTAAATAGATCTATTGGGACTAATCATCCTCGTCCGTGTAAGTAGCTCTTACATGATCAACGGACGTATACCATGTCGAGTGATACGGTGAAGCGCCATGTTGGCACCCGTCAGGGCAAGTTTATTTAGCATTTTGCGTGCTCCCATTACATTTAGCCTCGGTATCATGAGCTTAGCGTAACGTAGATGCTTTTTATATGATATTGTATTTGTTATAATAGTCACATGCATTTTGTAAAATTTGTGGTCCACTCTTATATTAAATTCAAACCTATGAATTCACCAACGTTATGTTGACGTTTTAAGCATGTTTTTCTCAGGTGCTTAGCTATGGATATCTTTACTTGCATTATGGTGTTGCCATGCTTTGAGCCGGTTTTTAATACTTATTAATATCTATGTTAACATCATTGTCAAACTTTAAAAACCTTTTATTCGCTTTCGCATATTATCTTTAAACCTATGTAAAACTTTAACTATTTTATTTAATGCAACGATGTTGGATTTCTAAACGTACCCTTAGAGGTCGTTCTTTGTATGTTGTGTGATGTATATTATGACGTTACGTCTCCTGACACGTGTTTCCATCAAGGCCCCGTTTGGGGGTGTGACATTTAAGTTTCAATTTTTTTCTTTTTTTTTCATTTTTAGTCCTTTGCTATCAAACAATTGCACCGTTAATCCTTTCTTTCAATAGTGTTGCATCGTTAGTCCTTGTTTGTACAAAACCTTAATGATTGTTAACATTGACAACAAAGAACCCTTAACGACTTCATAATTTCATTTTTTTCCTCCGTTAACTCATCAAACAAACAAAGTTCTCTCATAACAACACCGATTAAACAACAACAATTTCTTTCATGGTTTCTTCTTGATTTAATAAAATCTCGTAAAAGTCCCTTCTTTTTTCGGTTTAAATCATAGATTTGTAAAATCTCATGAACGTTAATTGAATTAAATCCACAACAACAATAACTTTACCTACTTAACATCTTCACTTTACAATTCACGGTCAAATGGAAATGAAGGATACTTTAACTTCGTGTTTGGATTCGGAAGAACAACAAATGCAACAAATACAAGACAAAGCTAAAGAAAGTTGCATGGTCTCTTTTCGACGACTTCATTCATACCTCAAGATTCTTTCAAACAACGACTTAAAAGGAACTCGAACCGATTGTAGATTCAAACGTGCATTTGCGACACTCTTTGGTCAAGATGTTGAGACTTTCACAGGCATAATGTTCCTAAATGTAGATCAACTAGAAAAGCAACTTGACAAAGAAGAATTTCAAGAGATTGGATCCATGGCTGCTTTTAAAGTACTCGAGACACAGTTTCAGATGTTCATCAAGTCACAGATTTATTTAGATGATGAATATGTTATAGTGACACGCAAGTACTTTCTAAAATACACTCAACTCGAGATTTGAGAATTTCGTAATACACTGATCCAACACATGGAATCTGTAAAGAAGTCGATTGATAAAAGAGCACTGCAAAAAAAGAGTATGACAGCATGGTGAATGAAAGACAGATGCAGACAACAGAGGAAGAGGTTGATACGAGTAAAGCATTAGATGCTAGTTTGGTTAACACAGAAAGCAGTAGGACATAATCTGGAAAGCAGGATACAAGCAGCAGATCAAGGAATGATGCACATGCTGATGATGCAGATATCAGACCTATATATGAAGAAGAGCCAATGGCTGAGGTATAATTGCCTGCTAAAAATAATGTATTTGCTATAGGAGAACAACATACTGAGCAACCTGAATTCAATAATGAAGGAGAGGTTGACCAGAATGCTAAACAATGTCATGACATACGTCCTTTGCCTGATAAATTAACTAATAACCAGATAACTAAACTCTCAAATCAATCTCTCAAATCTGAAAATATTTGTCTCAAAAAGACCGTTGCCTAGTTTCAAAAAGATTTTTCAAAACTAGAAGCACCTTGTATTAATCTTGAACTACAATTGCAAAACAAAGTTTTAAAATCAGGGCAACAAGGTCAATTTTCGAAAGTAAAAAGTAATGAAGCCAAGGTTAAACATTACATAGATATAATTGAAACAAAAAAATCAAATTGGAACATAAAGTGGCTAAATTACTTAAGGAAAATAAGACTTTGAAAAAGCATTACAAAGATCTGTATGATACTATCAAAGTAATGAGAACTAAGACTATAGAACAGACAACTTCTTTGATTGCTAAAATGATGAATTCAAAGCTTAACTTTAAGAAAAAGGATTTGTAATTACATTATTAAAAAATGAGTTAAGAAAATTAACAGGAAATAGTGTGAATACTAAGTTTGCAAGAACATCAATCTTGGGGAAATCAGTTTTACAACCACATAAAAACCAATCAGTTATTAGACAACCAACTGCATTTAAGTCTGAACGACCTAGAATTTTATAACCACGGTTTGCCTCCTAAGTTGATGTGAATAAGATTTGTCAAAAACAGTCACTACACATTATATGCCTAAGGAAAGAGAAGCTGCCTCTGCAAAACCTCATCACGTGATTGCATCTAGCAACTCTAGGAATAGTTCAAAGAACATGCCAAGATTTAGCTCAAATGACATGGTTCATAATCACTACCTAGAGAAAGCTAAGAACAAGACACATGACAAAGGTAGGAATTCCAAACCTAGTGTGATGCCTTCTGCCAGATCACAAAACACAACTATTGATTGCAAACCAAAACCTAAGATCGACAACAAAAAGCCTAGGAATTGGCCTGCATTTAAGAGTAGTTGCGTAACAACAAAGACTGTGCCCTTAGCAGAACACTCTAGAAATTATAGAAATTTTTTTGACACCAAACATTTTGTTTGCTCGACATGTCAAAAATGTGTCTTTAATGCAAATCATGATTCTTGTGTAACAAAACTCCTTAATGAGGTCAACTCGCGTGCTAAGGTTTCATCCCATAAGACAACAAACAAAAACAAACCCGTAAAGCAAATAACTGTTGCAAAGAAACTAGAAAGACAAATCCTAACAGGACATAGGTTTTCAATTAAAAAGACTTTCGTTGTGCATGAGAAAACAAAGACTCCTAGATCTTGTCTTAGGTGGAAACCAACGGGTAGAATTCTCATGACTGTTGGTCTTAGATGGGTTCCAACTAGAAAGATATTCACCTTTAGCACAACCAAACCCCCATATGGTTCCAATACAGATATCACTTATCTTCATGATTGTATACAAACTCTTGATTGAAGTGCAGGTACATCTATCAATGTTCAAGAGGAACAAAATCTTGATTTCAATGCAGGTACTCCTTTCAATCTGAAGAAGGAAAGAATCAAGGTGTGGATAAAAGAAAATGTGATATCTAGGAAACCAAGGTTACATGGTACAACATTGATACAAGAGATATCTGCTAGACAATCGTCCCAGGGGATTCGAAGTTTACTTACTTCTTGATTTTTATTTCACTTTAATTTTATTTTAATTTTTGTATGTAAAAATATATAACATACAAAACCAAATACAAAAATATAAAACTTCAAAAAGAAAATACAAAATCAGAAAATCATAAATTTCAAAAAAGAATCTTCTCGACATGTCTCTTAGAATCGATAACATTTATGTGCCTAGAAATGTTGATTAATATTAACACGGGCATGTATATGAAGTTCGAGCAAGAGTTTCAAATGCTTTCAAAACATGTCATTTCTATTTTTCTTTATGACTTGTAATCACTCTCAGATTGCAACTCGGACCCGAACGACAAAGGATAGTGTACGCATAAGTGCACTTATCCTTGACGTTAGAAGAGAAGTCTTCTAACATGATGTTTTTCAAAATGTTGAACATAATTTTTCATGAATTTCTCAATGACAATTCAAAATCTTTCAAAATTGTGTGTTCAACACTCCATCCCTCATAAAGATTTACAAGACAATTCTTCTACATTTGGTGTCATTTTTAAAATAAGTCAATGTTTGAGGGGGAGTTTTTTTGAAAAACAAAGTTTTAATGATTTTGGATACATCATAACAACTCACTAATAATGATGACTACTTAATAGATTATATGTTATAAGATGATTAAGTGGTTGAGCACAATTTTTTAAGAATTCTTTAATGACAATTCATAATCTTTCAAAATTATGTACTCAACAATGCTAACCCTTAATTTTATATTTATTTTACAACTTGGTATCATTTTTTTTGGTGTAAAACATATGTAAAATTGAAGGGGAGCAAGTTAATGTTCCATATAATTCATGCTGAAACAGTTTTCTCCACAAAACTTCCCTGACAAATTTTAATCACATGGTATTTCAAAATCTAAGTGAATTAGTATTTAAAATAAGGGAAGAAATATAAATAAAATGTGATCTTGAAAATGATAAGTGATCTAAACGACTCCCAGTGCTTTATACTCTTCAAAAAAAAAATTATGGTTATGATCTTATACCGAACAACATCTTAATTTCACGACGATTCTGAAGTCATAAGGTGGTTAGGTTAGGTACTAGTCCTATGATCCAACCAGAACTGGAGGGATCTACCCAAGGACACTCCATAGTTAGAAATAGCAGTCCTTAGGTATGATTGGAGATGAATGAGAATAAGGGAATAATGCCGACTAAGATTGAGATAACACTAGAACAATCACAACAAGGTGTTAGTAATGACGTCTTAGTAAGCATTGAAGGGGTTGAACAATTAAAAAGAAATGTATGGATAAAGAGTGAAAAGAAAGAAGCCCCCTCCCACAAACATTTAGGTAGAAACCAGGTCAATACATAATCTATCGGTTTTGACAAAGGTGAATTCTGATACTGAAGAATGACATTATGGACCCAGTGATGCAATGTATAACCCTCCCCAGCCATTTGAGTTTCTCTCAACAGAAACTTGTCTCATTTGTCACGGAGATACACACGACTTCTATTAACTTTCTTACTCCGAGTTAGTTGATATTGAATAGGTGGTAGTATGCTCCAGCCTGTAATTACTAAAACCAAAACGCACTAATCGAGTCTAGAGCCAAGAAATCAATAAAATAAATCTTGATAGAACTAAAACATGTGATAGTTCTTGGATTGTTTAAAGCTCAGATTGTTTAGATATTATATCTAGGATTAGTAATAACAATGTTCATAAGATTAATAACAAAGTATTACAACATAGCGAAATAAGAACAATGTTATAAACAAGGTTTTTCTTATTATCTTTCCATACAAGCCCTAATTCTAGATGATCAACTCTAGAACGTGTTATCTACACTATAATAAGGAATCACAAGATCCTTGAGGCTAAACCAAACAAAACATCTAGGAATTCACACTCCTGCACACACACATAAGTTTTTACTGGTGTTCACATCTTGACACACTTAAAACTACATGCCTGGGACCTCCTTTTATAACCTAAGGAGTCCAAGACTTACAAAGGATGATAAACATTAGACAAATAAATCTTTTAAACATTTAGGAATATCTTCTGTTATCTTTATCTTATTAATGAGATCTTCCAGAATCTTCATCTTTTGTAGAATTCTATCTACCCGACTTAGACCCTTGTGTTTCATTCTTTTATTTATTTTGTCTCATCAAATTTCCCAACCATTTTCCCCTATTTGATGATGACAAAACAAATAAATAGTCGTGTATGAACTTCCCCTGGAATAGAGAAGTTGAGATGTAAACATCTCCCTGAACGAAACAAACTTCCCCTTAAGTAGATTTCCTTTGTACCATGCCACACCAAGGATCTATAAGTTGCCAAATGTACCTGTTAACGCCTTTTTCCCCTTTTTGTCACAATCAAATAGGGGGCACTAAGTAGATGCAACTTTGATTTTGACCACCACAAACCACTATCACACTTCTAATCTGGCCTTCCAACTACTCAAATTACCCTCCATGACGCGCCTTAAGATAAATGAACTTGAGCAGTAGAAACTTAAACTAGCAGTAGTAATAATGACTTACAGTAGTAAACACCTTCACCTCATGTGGTGCATGTAAATGGTTAAACATTTTAACAATAAGCTTCCCCTGAAACCCATATGTTAACCATTTCGTGAATCTTCAATTCTGTAGGCTCTATGTAATGATTACTGATTAAGAAAACTAAGTAAAACGAACTTGATGTTGCAGTAGAATAACCCAAACTTGTGTCTTATATCTTGTACTATCCACGTGATGTAAAACTTATAAATAAATTTGTGAAATATAAGTAGATCGCGATCTCTTAACAAAAATCCTCATCATCTATGAGAGATATAACCAAAGTGATAGCAAATGTGAGCATTGAGCACCATAAGTTTGTAAATCACAAACCTTTGCTAGATTTTGACAAGTCTTTATCACATCATTTATAAGCACGAACAAGTTATCTCTAAATGTTGTGAGCCATTTAAGATATGATAAGAACACAAACCTAAGTAATTCCACTTCACCGTCAAATAAGTGATAAATAACCATCTTTGTAATCAATTCTTCTAATAAATACGAGCCTTTAAACTTTTAAAAGAATCTAAATCATTAAGACCAAAATTTTTCCTTTTGTGTGTGTTGTCTGAGATCCCTATAACCAGCTAAGAACCATACGTTCGGTCCGATATCTGGTGATACTAGCAGTTGTAATAAGATATCGAGTAATATTAACTTTCTATAAGTCCAATGCTTGCAACACTAACCGCTAACCCTAGCAGTATAAACTTATATTGAACATTACTAACATTTAAGCACGAAGCAGTAGTAATATACCTTTGTGGCAGTATTAAAAATCAACGAGCAGTAGTACCAATAAACCATGATCGAACAGTAGGAATAATAACTAGCAGTATTAACTGCTTAAACAAGCAGCGTAGACATACCTTAGCAGTAGTAAGATATCTTGGCAACATAAAGTAGCAACGATTTATTATCAGTTGCTTCAATTTGATACATTTGATCCACAAGTAGAGTTTACTTGAACCACAGTCGCAATCGTGTCTTCACCAGTATTCTTAATCGTCCCAAAAGAAGTAAAACTATTCGATCCAGTAAGATTACTTCAGTCATTCCTCCCATAACATGAAAACAAGGAATTCGTAGCAATCATATCCAAACATCATCGTTGCCAACTTTAATTCTTCTATGAAACCTTTTAGTTACAAACCAATCAACAAGAACCTTTTGAATCTTTTCTTATCGCATACCTTGTTGTTTGACCTGATCACTGCGATTGTGAAGCAGATACTTCACCACGACAACCAATACAAAGCCCTAGAACAAAAACTGAATCTGGATCGAATTATCTTCTATCCAAACAGATCAACCTTGATAGTATAAAACCCTATTAGGGTTTCGTTTATAGCAACATGCGAGTAACCAGATCCATTATCACCATTATTACGAATCAAATCATGCTTCCAAAATTAAATAATTTACAACAGCAGAATGGTTGTTTGGAAATAGTATATGAAAACGATTATACATACCAAACTAGTTGTTTTGAAGCAGCTTATTTTCTCGAATCTTAGCAGTAGATTTCTTCGTTTGTAAACCCTTGTAAATCCTAGATATCATGAGCCACATGGCTCTGATACCACCTGATAGAACTAAAATACGTAATAGTTTTTGGATTGTTTAAAGCTCAGATTATTTAGATCTTATATCTAGGATTAGTAATAACAATGTTCATAAGATTAATAACAAAGTATTAAAACATAGCGGAATATAAACAATGTTATAAACAAGGTTTTTCTTATTATCTTTCCATACAAGCCCCAATTTTCTATACTTATCAACTCCTAGAACTGTTATCATACCACTATAACAAGTAATCACAAATCCTTGCGAAGGCTAAACCAAATAAATATCAAGTGCACTCACACGCCTACATACACATACACATTTTTACTGGTGTTCATATCTTGACACACTTAAAACTACATGCCTGGGACCTCCTTTTATAACATAAGGAGTCCAAGACTTACAAAGGAAGATAAACATTAGACAAATAAATCTTTTAAACATTTAGGAATATCTTCTGTTATCTTTATCTTCTTAAGGAGATCTTCCAGAATCTTCATCTTTTGTAGAATTCCATCTACCCGACTTAGACCCTTGTATTTCATTCTTTTATTTATTTTGTCTCATCAAATTTCCCAACAAATCTCATTAGGACACATTCCATGAAAAACACTTGTTGAACATCATCAAGTTCACAAGCTATTAACAAGAGTCCTACGCATTATCCTTGTGATTATACCCGAACAACTGAGTGATACTATGTAGTATTCACAGTGAAGATGGAAATCCTTCTAGAGCCAACATCAAACAAGCTCTGCGGTAGGTGACTTGCAAGATTCTATATGAATCAAACTTGTGATAAATAGATATCAATAATGGTCCAGTAAATGAATTGACGACTCAATCGGTAAGATAGTAACTAACCGATTCACTCATATCGTGATGTGTGCTTTGAGACGTTCTAATATTGAGAACAAGCTAGCATGGTGAATCTAAGACATTTGTGTTAGAAGATCTTATGCTTAAAGCTAGAAATCATGTCAAGGAGATTCTTCTAAATTAAATCTACCTGATCATAAGTTGGTCCTCACGGAACCAAAGGTTAATCCAACCAAATCCGGGCGAATGACAAAGCGATATTCGTCCACAAGCTTTATTACTGACTGATTTGTTTCAGGATTCATATAAAGATGGAGATGGAGACACCTTATTCCAGCTGAGTCGGATTCATTACCACATGCTCATGCTCAAACTACAAAGACATACTATAAGCATCAAGATTCAAGAATCAAGAAAGCTCAAGAATTCAAGACAAAGACTTTCGCAAACTCTAATAAACAAGATCTTCCTTTAAGATATGAAGTCTATCAAAGGAGATTGTTAGCAAGATTTCAAGATGATGCAAAGTATGAGCATGTTGGTCAAGACACAAGATCGCAAGAAGGCAAAGACTATTAATACAAATAATGTCTATAAATGTTATTTATATTTTTTACCTCTCAACGTTTTGATAATAACAAAATGTAAAAATGTTTATGATAAAATTAAATGTTTACAAATTATTAATCGTAAAATTCCATTTCTAAGATTAGTAATCACTTAAGGTATGAACAAACAAATCATTAAGCATGATTAGTGATCAAGAAAATATTTTTCTCTTGTCCATCACATATTTTACAAAAGTATTTCCCAAAAATCATTTTACAAAATATTTTCTAATTAAAAGAAAAGTTTTATTAAAAACTTAAAATTTGAAATTCAAAATTTTCCCCCCAAAATAGAAGGTTCCATAACAGATACAACCTTCCCCATAAAAAGACAAAAACAGGAGAATAGTCTACTAGACGGCCCCCTTATAAGCCTGGCGGCCCCCAGATATTTCTGGGACCGCCAGGACCATCCCCAATGACCGTTTGGTTTTCCTGCCAATAAATACTGCTCTATTCCTTGCAGAAAAACACACCTCTTAGCACGAAATTTTTCAGATATCTTTCTCTATCTAAAAATCTTCTTTCTATCTCTAAATATATTGATCACTAACATTCTTAGATCTTGTTTTAAGTGATCTAATCTCTTCTTCTCATATCTCATTTCTCGTTCAAGTGCAAGAGAAGAACATTCGTATTCACCAAGAAATGAATTGTTATTTAGTGATCTTGTTAGATATTAGAAAAAGACTCGGTCACCCTATGTATTTTACTGATTATTATAGCTCGTAGTTAATCGTTTAATGTATAACACTCGTTAATGGGCCAGGTATTAAACCCAACATGTAAGCCCACTACCAAGGCTATTAGGCCAGTTTTTTATGACACTATATAAGCCTCTTCCATGTCTTGGAAGAGGTGGTTTAGTCATTTCATTATACAAGTTCCATGTTCACTCTCTAGAAAGTTTTCTCTTCCACTTTCTCTTTCTAGACTTGGCTAATCCATCTATCTTCTATTATGTTATGATTTCCAATATCCTACAATTAGTATCAGAGCTCATGGGGTGATTAGATCGTTTATGTGTGCGTTTTAGTGCTTGGTTTGGATCAAAAGTTGAGTTTTAGGAGGTCTTAGCTATTGTTCTTGAGTTTCAATGATTTTCACGATTATTGTGTTAAAATTCATGTTTTTGTAGTTGCTATAGCCTTCTAGTACTCATTTGTGCAAAAGAATCCAAGTCAAAACGTTCAAAATGATGATTTTTAGGTGTTTTAAGGTGTAAAAGTTTGTATTTCAACGTAGCGGTTTGGTAATCTGTTTGGTGTTTCTTCTTCATAGCAGTTTACCATTTCTTTCTGGTAGTGGTTTGGCAGAATAACTTAATAGCGGTTTACCACTAGTAGCGGTTTATAGATAGCGGTTTGTTATATGTTTTTGAAGATTTTTCTCAAGTTCTTTTGGGAAACAAACCTCTAGCCATTTTTCTTTGTGGTAGCGGTTTGGTATAATTTCTTCATAGCGGTTTGACAGTAGCGGTTTGATAGTAGCGGTTTGAGGACTGATCCAGCGGTTTGGTACACTGTTTGGAATTTGGCTTATTTTTCAAACTTGACAAACGTAACAAACTTAAACAACAAAACACTTAAACAAACATCACCACTTTTAACATACAATCTCTACTCATTGTTTGATCAACTTAAATCATTTCACAATCAATTAAGATGGCTAATCCTTCAAAAGATATCCAATGTGCCGGTTCTGATACCTGACCACCTTTGCTTGATAGGACTGACTTTGCATCATGGCAACATCGTATTCGATTGTATTGTTGGGGTAAAGAGAAAGGGGATAACATTCTAAAGTCAATTGATGAAGGACCTTTTTAGATAGGAACTATTAGAGATCCAATTGCTGAAAGGACAAAAGGTGCCCAGCAACTCGGTCCCGAACGAGCTCGAGTCTATTCGGACCTTTCACCTGAGGATAAGGATAGGTACAATGCTGACATTCAGGCAATAAACATCCTACTTCAAGGGTTACCAAAAGACATCTACACTCTCATCAATCACTACACTAAAGCAAAAGACATTTGGGATCATGTGAAGATGCTCCTGGATGGTTCGGAACTAATGAAAGAAGATCGAGAATCACAACTATATGATGACTTTGAAAACTTCCGTCAGAACAAAGGAGAAATCATTCATGACTATTATGTCTGGTTTGTCAAGCTCATCAACGACAGGCGAAACATCAAGATGACCATGTCCAGAATGCAGTTGAACTTAAAGTTTGTTAATAACATGTTACCTGAATATGGTAGATTTATTACAGCCGTGAAACTAAATAGAGGATGAAGGGACTCCAACTATGATTAGCTGTATGCTTATCTGAAGCAACACGAAGCACATGCTAATGAGAATAAAATCATGTTCGATGAATTTACTCAATACACTGTTGATCCTCTTGCCTTGATGTCAAATGTTTCACATCAGCAATACTACCTACAATCATCTACAGCTCTACCATCCATATATGTTCCACCATACTTTGCTAACAACACTCAACTTGATTCGGGAATCTCTCCAACTAACAACTTAATTGAGAACTTAACCAACACACTTGCCCTACTTACCCAATCATACAACACATACCTACCTCAAACAAACAATCAACTCAGAACTTTATTAAATACACAGAACCAAGCTGCAGTTCAAGACGGCAGGGTTGTTGTTCAGAATGTTTAGGGTCGACAGAATAGAGGTCAGGGGAACAATGCACGAGGTGCGGGTGCAGTTGGTTATGGGGGAGCTCAGAACAGAGTTAGGAATGCAAATCCAGGTCAAGCAAGACAGATTAAGTGCTACAACTGCAACGGTATAGGCCACATAGCAAGGAACTGCACTCAGCCTAAGCGAACATAGAACTTATAATACTTTAAAGACAAGATGTTGCTAATGCAAGCTCAGGAGAATGAGGTGGCATTGGATGAAGAGTAGTTGCTATTTATTGCAGGTGGACAAGACACTACTGTTGATGATGATGTGGATGAGCAACCAGTTCAGGACTTAGCACTCAATATGCATAATGTGTTTCAAGCTGATGACTATGATGCTTTTGATTCTGATGTTGATGAGGCTCCTACTGTACAGACCATGTTCATGGCAAATCTATCAACCGCAGATCCTGTTTATGATGAAGCCGGTCCGTCTTATGATTCAAACATTCTATCTGAGGTACACGATAATGATCACTATCAGGATGCTGTTTGTGAACATCATACAGTACATGAGATGCATGATGATGTACAACCAAACTACGTTGTCAGCTCACATGCAGATTATACGAGTGATAGTAATATGATTCCATATGATTAGTATGTAAAGGACAACGCAGTGCTAGTTGTACAAAGTAATGTATCTTTTGTACCAAATGATGCATACATGATATGATATTAAATGATATATATAAACCGTCTGCCCAATGTGTCTCTGTGCCCACACAGAACAATGTAGTTGTTAATTCATTGATTGCTGAACTTGCGTTATATAAGGAACAAGTTGAACTGTATGAAAGACGAGCTAAGTTTGAATTAACAGAAAGATAATAAAAGATTAATGAACATTTAAGGATAGTTATCGCTGATCGTAAGTGTAAGGAAGAAAAATTGAAAAGGGAACTTCATTCTGTAAAACTGCAACTTTCCTCTACAATTAACCATAACAAGTCAATGGTAGAAGAAGTTACGTCTTTGAAAAAGGATTTTAAATAAAAAGAAAATAAATACCTTGAAGAATTTTTGGACATGAAAGCTTTAAAAGAAAAGGTCGAGGATAAATTATACAAACAAGACCAGTCTCTTCAAATAGTTCACATGTTGTGTAAACCAAAGTCCTATTATGATGAACAAAATAAGGTAGCTATTGGCTACAAGAACCCCTTATGCCTCACCCGTGCAAAGCAAGTTCAGCCTACTCTATATAATGGTCATGAAATTATCAAAACCAATCATGTCCCAGCCATAGTGCACAACTCAAAGGATACCCTAGAGATAGTTGAATTCACTAGGAAGAAAATAAATGAAAAAATAAAAGACTCAGAGTGTGTGAAAAGGAAAGTTAATATTGCACCACATGATTACTCAAAAGAGAATTATTTAGCAACTTTCACACCACAGAAACAATTGACCCCCGAGCAGATATTTTGGTCCAAGGATCTCATCAAGATGAAAGCAGAAGCTCTCAAAGAGCCGACCACAGCTTCACGGCCAATCAAAGTGTTGACGATGTATCCTCCAAATACACCTGCAATGCTTGTCCCCAGGGTGCTTCCAACAAAAAGTCAAGTGAAAATTAATATTTTTGCACTTATACAACTTTTTTGGAATTTGGAAAAACCTATAAAAAGAGAATTACACAAAATGTTGTAAATAGGAAGCATGATGAGATTGAACGGAAAAATATCCTCATTGCTAATGATAATTTAATTGCCGATTGCTTGTCCAAAGAAGTGTTTTATATTGCAACGAATTATGAGCTTACTGTATCTAGATTTACTGAAATGCATGCTGCCCACACTGTTGTTCAAGCACGTTGTCTGGAACTTGAAGCCGAGCTTTCTAAATTACTTGATAAGGTTCAAAAGGATGATCATACTGAATTAGTAAAATGTTTTTCCAATCTTGAGGTAAATCACTTAAATCTGCAGTTAAAATATCAAAACCTTAAAGAAAGTTTTGTAAACAACACATCTCTACCCGCTCGAGATCCACCTGATTTTGACTCAGTCTTTATAATCAAAAAAATGAAAGCTTCCATTTAAGGAAAAGACAACGCCATCAAAAAATTAAGGATGCAAATCTCCCAATTAAATGAAACCCGTAGTGAAACTGACCGTACTCTTGATTTCAGGGCTTTAGATTTTAAGATCACTCAATTAACTGACAAAGTCACAGTTCTCCAAGAACAAAATGAACTTTTTAGGACTGAGAATGCAAAAATTAAGCAGCATTACAAGGAATCATATGATTCTATTAAGATCACACATGCCAAACATATAGAACAAACAACTGCCTTGTTAAGTGAAAATGAGAATTTGAAAGCCCGAATACATGAAAATCTGAAATGCATCACTATGGATTCTGTAAAACCAAGAGTTCTTGCCACTGGTAGGTATGCGATAGATGTTGAACCAATTCCACCTCGCAATAGGAACAATAGGGAAGTGCATCTAGATTATCTCAAACACCTTAAGGAAAGTGTGAAAACTCTTCGCGAGATCGTAAAGGAAGCTAAGGTTAAAAGACCATTAGATAGCTCACTTGCATTTGCTTGCCTTTACACTAAACACTCCCAGGAACTATTAGGATATATGATTGGCACTTGTCCGAAACACTTCAATCAACGAGATAAAAACCATGCTGCTACCCCCTTAACTAGGAAAAAGCAAGTTACTTTTGAGGACCAATATGAAACATCAAATAGTAAGACACATAAACATGTAGAGAAACTGAACATTCAAAAGACTAATGTCCCCTTGTCTCCTTCTACAGGAGTAAATAGTTGCACTGATGCTAGCGGATCACAGCCTAGGAGCAATACCAAGAAAAATAGGATATTGCCGACTAAGAGTGTCAACAAGAAGAAAGTAGAAGAACACCATAGGACCAATAAGTCTAGTTTGAAAACCACAAATCGTATTGATTCTAGTATTAGCTCTAAGCGTACTGAAATTAATTCGAATTCTTATTCTGTTTGCAATACATGTAATAAATGCTTAATTTTTGCAAATCATGATATTTGTGTGGTTAATTATTTGCACTATGTGAATGCATCCCCCTTTGTTAAAAATGTTGTGTGTAAAGTTCAGCAAGTCTGGAAACCTAAGCAAGTCAAGCTAGTCTGGAAACCAACAAGCAAAATACTTACCAATGTAGGTTATCAATGGATGCCCACGGGAAGGACATTCACTTTAGGAGAACAGTGCCCTTTACCTAGGCTCACTAAATCTAAAGTTGTGACTGCTAAGTAAATGGAAAACGTTAGTACTAGTAAAACTGTGATAACTAGGAAATTAAGTCACACATTTCAGAAACCATTAACTAGATACCAACCTAAAAACCAACCGTACCAGGCAGTTCCCGATAGCATTCCCACTCCACCTGAGAATAACGCAATTGCTTATGCTAACCAACTAGACCCCAACCAAAATTAGGGATTTAACTTTCCAAACTCTCCATCTTCGTTTGTTTTCAAATGTAGGTCGTACAGATCGTCCTTTGGTATTTGGATTCAGGCTGCTCAAAACATATGACGGGGGATCACTCACGGCTCAAGAATTTCATAAAAAAGTTCATCGGGACAATTAGATTCGGGAATGACCACTTTGGTGCTATCATGGGTTATGGAGATTACGTAATTGGTGACAGTGTGATCTCTAGGGTATACTATGTGGAAGGACTGGGACACAATCTGTTTTCTGTAGGACAATTTTGTGATTCTGATCTGGAAGTTGCATTCAAGAAGCATTCATGTTATGTTCAAAATACATATGGTGTTAAATTAATTAAAGGTTCTCGTGGTACTAATTTGTACACTATCTTGGTTGAAGACATGATGAAGTCCTCCCCAGTCTGTTTGTTGTCCAAAGCCTCCAAGAACAAATCATGGTTATGGCATCGTCGTTTAAACCACTTAAAATTAGGTACCATCAATGATCTTGTAAGAAAGGATTTAGTAAGAGGCTTACCTAGATTAAAGTTTGAGAAAGATCATCTCTGCTCAGCATGTCAACTAGGTAAGAGCAAAAAGCATACCCACACACCCAAAACTGAAAATACCAACTTGGAAGTTCTTAATACCCTTCATATGGACTTATGTGGACCAATGCGAGTGCAGACAATAAATGGGAAGAAATACATCTTAGTTATAGTTGATGACTATTCCAGGTTTACTTGGGTTAAGTTTTTGAGATCGAAGGATGAAACCCCAGAGGTCGTCATTAAATTTCTAAAGCAAATACAAATCGGTCTCAACAAAACTGTCAGATACATCCGTACCGATAATGGCACAGAATTTGTTAATCAAGTTCTGACTGAATATTATGAACGTGTCGGCATTTTTCACCAAAAATCAGTTCCCAGGACTCCATAACAGAATGGCGTTGTCGAAAGACAGAACCGTACTCTTGTGGAGGCTGCTAGGACAATGCTGATATTTCCCAAGGCTCTGATGTTTCTATGGGTAGAAGCTATTGCTACCGCTTGTTACACCCAAAATCGATCCCTTATTCACACTTGTCATAAAAAATCCCATATGAGCTGGTGCATGATAAGAAGCCTGATCTTACCTTTTTCCAAGTCTTTTATGCTCTTTGTTACCCTATTAATGACAGCGAAGATCTTGGAAAACTACAACCAATAGCTGATATTGGAATTTTTGTGGGTTATGCACCAAGCAGGAAGGGTTACAGAATCTACTACAAAAGAACCCAACGAATTATAGAAACTATTCACGTTTAATTCGATGAGCTGTCTGAGCCAATGGCTCCTGTGCAACTCTGTACAGGACCCGCACCTACTTTTCTGATGCCTGGACAGATAAGTTCAGGGCTCGTGCCCAATCTGGTTCCTACAGCACCTTATGTACCCCCTACAAATAAAGAACTAGAGATTTTATTCCAACCAATGTTCAATGAATACCTGGAATCTCCTCGTGTTGAAAAACCGGTTTCCCCTGCTCCACCAGTTCCAGTCCCAGTCAACTCAGCTGGTACACCTTCGTCTACTACCATTGATCAAGATGCACCTTCTCTAAGTCATTCACCGTCATCTTTAACATTACAATCTCCACGTTCACATCAAGGTGTTGATGCTGGATCTACTATCATTGAAGATAATTCGTTTGCTCCTATTGACAACAATCCCTTCGTAAATGTGTTTGCTCCAAAACCTAGTTCTAAAGCATCATCATATGGGATGTCAGTTCAACGGACTCAACTCAAGTATCTCAACCACATCATCATATCGGGAAATGGAGCAAGGATCACTCGCTTGATAATATCATTAGAAATCCCTCATGACCGGTATCCACCAGAAAACAACTTGCAACCGATACCTTATGGTGCTTGTATAACTATGTATTGTCCAAAGTCGAACCAAAGAACTTTAAATCTGCTATAACTGAGGATTGCTGGTTTTAGGCCATGCAAGATGAGATTCACGAATTTGATCAACTTCAAGTATGGGAACTAGTACTACGACCCGACTGTGTCATGATTATTGCTCTCAAGTGGAATTACAAAGTTAAGCTTGATGAGTACGGTGATGTTCTGAAAAACAAGGCTAGGTTAGTGTCCAAGGGATATCAATAAGAGTAGGGTATTGACTTCGAGGAATCCTTTGCACCGGTTGCACGCATCGAGGCTATAAGAATCTTCATCGCTAATGCCGCCAGTAAAAACATAACCATCTATCAAATGGATGTCAAGACAGCATTCCTTAATGGCAAGTTGAAGGAAGAAGTCTATGTTAGTCAACTAGAGGGTTTCGTTGATCCAGGCCATCCGACACATGTTTATCGTCTGAAGAAGGCTCTGTATGGTTTAAAGCAGGCTCCTAGGGAGTGGTATGACTCCTTCTCATGGTTTCTTTTAGACAACAAATTTCCAAGGGTGCAGTTGACCCGGCATTATTCACTTAGAAAACAGGCAAACATATTCTTCTTGTTCAAATATATGTAGATGATATCATATTTGCCTCGCCCGACCCTAAAGCATGTGACATATTTTCCAATGAGATGAGTTCTAAATTCCAAATGTCAATGATGGGACAAATGTCTTTTTTCTTAGGATTACAAGTTTCTTAAAATCCTAGAGGCATTTTTATTAATCAATCAAAATTTGCTCTAGAAATATTAAAGAAATTTGGGATGGATTCGTGTGACCCTGTTGATACACCCGTGGTAGATCGACTTAAAGTGGATGAGGACCCCTTAGGTATTCCAGTTGACTAGACTCGATTTCATAGTATGGTCGGCTCCCTAATGTACCTCACTGCCAGCAGACCCGGCCTTGTATTCGCAGTATGCATGTGTGCTAGGTATCAGGCATCGCCTCCCAAAAAGCACCTTAAAGCACTTAAATAGGTCTTTCATTATCTCAAAGGAACCATTAATTGGGGACTTTGGTATCCGAAAGACACCACTATGAAACTAACGGCCTATGCAGATGCGGACCATGTAGGGTGTCAGGATACACGAAGAAGTACGTCAAGAAGTGCTCAATTCCTTGGAGATAAATTAGTCAGCTGGTCATCAAAGAAACAGAAGAGCACTGCGATCTCAACCATAGAGGCTGAATATATTTCCATGTCTGGATGTTGTGCTGAGATACTTTGGATGAGGTCACAGCTGACAGACTATAGTTTTGCCTTTAATAAGATTCCCTTGTATTGTGACAACCGCAATGCTATTGCTCTCTGCTGAAACAACGTCCAGCACTCCAGGTCCAAGCACATTGACATCCGATACCATTTCATTAGAGAGCAGGTTGAAAAAGGCGTGGTTGAATTGTACTTTGTGACGACGGATTATCAGCTTGCGAACATATTCACCAAGGCATTACCAAGATAGCGGTTCGAATTTCTACTCTCGCGACTTGGTATGAAGAGTATGACTCCGGAAACCCTTAAACGTCTTTAGGAAGGAGAAGAGGAGTAAAGGATGGTCTTCATATATCCTATGTATATTTGTATATAACTAAACAGAATACAAAAATATAAAACCTATAAAAACCATAAAAATTAGAAAATTTGAAAATACCAAAAATATTTTTCAAGACATGTCTTTTGAAAATCGTTAACATTTACGGACCTAGAAATTTCATTCAATAATGACACGGGTCTTTAAATGATGTCCGAGTAGAAGTTCAAACAGTTTTAAAACATGTCTTCATGGCTTGCATTTATTTTAGACTGCAACCCGTTTTTCAAATTGAGGAATGCTTGTCGCCAAAATGATAGCCATTCCCAACAACAGGTAATTAATTTTTCCCGGGCACGGATTACTTAATATCCGTGCACCCAAGGATTAATGTACGTTTCAGTGCATTCTTAACCGGAAGAGAAGTCTTCCTTTTATAACCAAATAATTTTCTTCTTAATTAATTCTTCAAAAATTATTTATGTTAATCACGGTGGAAAAGTGTTGTTAGAAATTCATCAAATCAGGTTTTTCAAAATAAACTTTTCAACTCAAACAACGACTACTGCTCTTTAGATAGAAAACGGGTCATTGTTTGAGGGGGAGAGTGATTTCAAGTTTATTGCATCAAACGGGTTTCTAGATCACATCATGGAAAAAGGTTTTGCAGTAATACGGGGTTATAATTTGAGGGGGAGTTAATTATTTTTAACTCAAAGGGCCAATATTGTCATTTGTTAGAAAGTTTAGGGATTTTAATGCAATCTGCTATGTGTCTCCTAGATTTTATAAACAATAGGGGCTAAAACTGCCATTTCTCAAAGTCAATTAACCTTAGAAAAACTTAAACCTGGAATTAAGAGTGTTAGAAACCTAAAGGACCAAATCTGCCAATCCTCCAAACCTCTAGTATAAATAGGTGGCGGTTTGACATTTTGGTCAAACTTTCCAAAATCAGTCAAACACACATTATTATTCTCTCTCTACTCACAAACCGCTATCTAGAACAACTTCATTAACTCTTGATTATCTGGTGATATCTTGTTAATGTAAATTTTAACCTTTGTTCAACACACTTAGATGATTCATTAGGTGAAAGGAATCAACTCTAATCACACTTAAATGGCTTTCATGTCTAGATTCGTCCTAGGTTACAATCTAAATTATGTGAGTTGTTTGAAAGTGTAAATCGGGGGGTGGGATATATGTGCATAGGGCTTAAAATCAATGTGTCAATGTTTGATCAGGGTCTCTTAAACACGTTTAGGAGCCTAGATTGATTTAAGTAGGTGTCCATGTCAAAAATCAAAGAGAGTGTTTGGAATGATGTGTAGATTGCTGGGAAATGATTACTAGGTATAGATGATGATTATTTGTTGATTCTATTTGCTCCCCAATTGCGTGTGATCATGATTTGATGATTTTTAAGTGTGGATTAACTTTTATTAGTCAAATGATGTTTGCCGTTGTTGTATCGTGTTAGTAATATGTTTCTTATGTCTAAGGAATGTAGTGTATGCCTCAAATGCATGTCCCGTAGCCTTGAAAATGATACTCGAATGTGTTTGGTTGCGTGTTCATGATAGCGGTTTGATACATTGCTGTTTTTTTGTTGGGTTTCTTGATATCGGTTTACTTGAATATTCTTGGTAGCGGTTTTTTAAGGTCTGCATAATAGCGATTTGTCTAATTGAATATTTTATTTGAGCAGGCAAACCGCTACGAGGTAAGGGTTTGATGAAGATTATTTTTATTATTAAAATAATCCAAACCGCTATTTCAAATTTTTCTTAATTGGTAGCGGTTTGATTATAAATAAATATAATATTCGTAGTTGTTTGGTCATAAATGTTTAATTAAAATGAATAAAATATCCGTAGCTGTTTGGTCATGGCGGTTTGATTAAAATGAAATAAAATACTCGTAGCTGTTTAATCATAGCGGTTTGATTAAAAATGAATATTATATTCGTAGTTGTCTGGTCGTGGCGGTTTGATCATTCCGCTACATATCGGTTTGATCATTTACCTCCATAGTGGGTTGATTAACTCTCCTCACAGCGGTTTGGCGCCAAGTGGGTAGCAGTTTGCGCCTAAATCTTAAAGTTTTGGCCCATTAGTCCCAATACCCTTTCAAGGCCTAATCCAAAGGCACAATTACCTCGTTAACACCCATCCGGGACTTGTTAACCTGTTTGTGTTCATCGAATATCCTTGACCAACGTGGACTTAATCTCACCATAATCAATCAAAGCATGTCAATGTTCTCATCTAACATCAAGATATATATCATGTCTGTCTGTCTCTGTTGATATACTTATGCATACAAAATAGCTGATGAGAATGTTCTCGCTCCTGCTCAAACAAGATCTGATGATCAGATTCTTCCTTTTGCTATGTGGGTGCCTATCAGAAAGAGGAACCATGTCTTGGATCTTCAAAAGAGGCAAAAGAACCCAATCTTTCAGATTTTCTATGGATATTCTACAAAACACAAACTTCTTCAGGGCATTCACTGCTTCTGCCTTGGTTCCAGCTATCTACATTCAACAATTATGGAACACGCTTACATATGTGGAAAAGGCTGGGACTTACCGATTTTAGCTGGATGAAAACTGGTTCACACTGAATGCTAATCTTCTGAGGGAAGCTTTAGAGATAACCCCCATTGATCAAGCTCACCTGTTTGTGTCACCTCCTTTGAATGATGCAATTAAGGACTTCGTGAATGAGCTGGGTTATTCGAAGGTGATTCACTTTGTGTCAAGTATGGCGGTGAATCACCTGTATCAGCCCTAGAGAGCAATATTGTTTATGATCAACCAATGTCTCACAAGCAAGACTTCTGGGCATGATAGGCCTAGATATCTAGTTCTTTAGATGCTTTGGGGAATAATTACAAGTACTAATGTTGACTATGCTGAACTTATATGGGAAGAGTTCGTGTAAGCTATGCAGACCTTTCTTACTGATAAGGCCAATTTGGGCAGTCCCACTAAGAAGGGCAGGAAAGACAAACCTCACGTTATTCCTTATTTTCGATTCACGAAGCTTATTATCTGTTACTTGGGAAGAATTCACAATATTCACCAAAGATCAGCATCTCCGTTTCATCTTGTTGAAGAAGACCTCAGACTCGGTAATCTCAAATTCGTCTCCAAAGGCAAAATCAATGAAGTCTTTGGAATGTCAATTCCCAACGAGCTGATCTCAAACAATATCATGAATGCATCATACTACAATGCTTATCTAGAAATGGTCGCAAAGCATGATTAGAAAGTTGCTGCCGAAAAGGAAGGAAAGAAGAAATCTGCAAGTACCAAGCAACCCAAGCCAAAGCATGCTATCGAGAAGTCAATCAAACCAGCACCTGCACCAAAACCAAAGGTAACTAAGGTAAAACCTTCTAAGGCCTCTACTGCTAAGCCACCCAAGCCGAAGCCTGCCAAAGAAAAGTCAACCACGGCTACACCACTACAAAAAGTCAGCAAGGGTAAAGTTGCAAAAGTTTACAACGTGAAGAGCTCTTTCTAGCTGGTTGATGAACCTGATGAAGAACCAGCTCATTCTGAACCTAAAACTGAGCCTGAACAAGAAGGTGCAAGTGAAGAATATGATATGGAACGTGCTATTTAGATGAGTTTGGAATCATTTCAAGCACAGGGTCATGCACATGTTGGAGGTGTGGCAATTCAAGAACCTATAGCAGAGGCCATCCGACCACTCCCTGTAGTAGAAGGCAAGGGAAAAGCCATTGTCACTGAAGAACAAGCTACCTAATCTCTGCTAGCCCTGCATAAACCAAAGAGGTGAAGCACCATAGACCAATTCATACTCCAAAGGCAGACTCCAACTATTGAAGATGCATCAACTGGACCCTCTACATAACCACTAGATGACACATCTGCCAATATCATTCATGACTCTCCGTCTCCTGCAGATGCTGAAACAGGTGCTAGATCAGATAAGACAAGCAGTGGAGGTGATACGAAGATAGTGTAAATTACTAAAGAACTAGGAGAAGATGTGGAGAAATAGGAAAACGTCAAGGAAAAGATAGTGGAACTTGATCAAGACCAGGCTGGATCAGACCCTGGTGAAACTCTTGAGTCTCGACCTCAACCAGAGCAGGTACACATGGAAGAAGACCAGGCTAGACCAGACCTTGGAATAATCCGTATGGCTCTTGTTGGACCAGACCCTGAGCCCACGCATGATGAATTCATGGATGATTTATACCCTAAGGTTCAAGAGAGTTTGAAGTTTCCGACTGATGAACATGTCATCCTAGATGATCCTCTAAGCTCAATCAGGACTCTCTCGTCAATGAAGAATCTGGAGGATGCATATGCTATTGGGGATCAATTCATTAATGACAAATCCACTAATGATGAATCCGGAAAACTTAATGTGGAAGCTGAAGTGGTCTCTATGGTTACTGTTCCAATATATTAAGCATCATCCTCAGTTCCTCCACTGTCCACACCAGTAATTGATCGTTCACCTCCTAAACCTGCATCATCTACCACTCAAACACCAACCTTTACAGCAACAACAACGACAACAACAACACCCCTTCTACCTCCTCCACAACAACAAAGCCCAACTGAATCAGAGTTAGCTAAACATGTCGCATCTCTTGAAAAGAAACTTTCTGATTTAGAGCAAACTAACAAGAATCTTGATAACACAACTCAGAATCTTGGATCTAGGGTCTACGCTTTGGAGCTTAGGGATCTGCCACATAAGATTGATGAAGCAGTTCGTGAAAATGTCAAAGGGCGGTTCAAATAGCTCTACAGGCTCCCCTTCGAGACTGCTTCAGAGACTTATCTGAAGAAGATATGAAATAAATGCTTCACCAAAGGATGTTTGAACCTGGCTCTTACAAATCACTTCTGGAATATATCGCACTCTATAAAGCTCTTGAAGCATCTATGGAACGTGCACAGAGGGATGAGTTTCTCGCTGAAAAGGATAAGTCTCGTAAGAGACGACGTGATGATCAAGATCCTCCTCATCCTCCACCAGATTCAGATCAAAGTAAGAGAAGACGACATGACGCTGGCGCTTCTGGTTCATCACAGCCACAAGCTCCTCAGTCATTAGCATGGAAGAAGTCTGACACTCGAGATGCTCCTTCAAGCTCCTCCAAGCAACAATCCGGTCCTCATGATGAGCAACCAGTCGACGACATACCAATATAAGATTCTGACAACATATCTGATTCAGAGGATACTAACTTCGCCCATCTTCCAAAGACTAAGCAGAGACCAAAATGGTTGAAGCTTATTCTAGATGATGAAAGACCAGCCACTCCAGAACCTGCATAGGTCAGTCCTACGTCCCACATTCTTGATGTTGTAAACAACTGGGACAATGCTTTAGCTACCACGTATCAAGCTACGGCGGAGAACTATTTACTTGAAAGACTAGGGATATGCGGACGTTTATGAACTGGTATTGCCAAAAGATGGGAAAGACCGAGCTTACTCAAGCAGATTTGGAAGGTCAAGCTTATGAAGTCGTTAAAACTTTCTACCAGGGCGTCGTTCATCTTCAGTTTCAGATGAAAGAGTGTCACAAGATGCTTACAGATCAGATTGACTAGGCTAATCCGGAAGGTGATCAAGTCAAGATTGATATTAGCAAACCTCTGCCTCTTAGTGGTCCACCAGGTCATGTCACTATTTAAACCTAATTCTTTTTCAATAAAGACTTGGATTATTTGCGTTATAGCAGTAAGGGAAGCGGACAAGCCTTGTCAAGTTCCAAGATGAAGGCTGCTTGTTATCATGACTTTGGACTTGAACTACTCATACCTGAGCATATGTGGATCGATGACGTCTGCACCTATGACATAAGTGCCTCTTATGGTATCTCTCATTGCCGGTTTAATCGTCAGAAATTCTACATTAACCGACACACAGCTGAATCAAGCCACAAGGTAGTCAGAACTCACATGCGTATACTCAGTGTTGTTAGAATAAAAGCCTACTCTCGCTACGGGTACGACTACCTGAAAGAGATCACACTTCGCAGAGTTGATCATCAAGAATACACGATTGCCAAAAAGGACTTCAAAAACTTGTGTCCTAGTGACTTTGAAGATCTAAATCTGCTGCTTCTTCAAGGTTATCTAAATCATCTTCCTGGTTTAGACATACGTATGCTTTATACTGCTGTTAAACTATGGACACGAAATTTAGTGATTCGACAGCGGGTTGAAGACTTCCAACTCGGCATTGAGAGGTGTCAGAAACAGCTAAATCTCACTAAACCTGGATGGGATCTAACAGGCTTCGAGTTCAAGCATGATTATACAATCATTGATTCGCCTCGTGCAGTTGTGTCCCCTGTCAGTAACAATTAATGGAAGATCATGCGGTTCAATGAGATTTATAAGTTCATTGATGGTGCGCTGACAAATATTAGGGAAGCACTGGATTACAGAGTTAAGGAGTACAAGGTTAATCGGCTCAATCCAGGTATGAACACGCGGTTTTGGACTGATAAGGATGTGGAAAGGAGCGAGGAATTCATACATGCCATTGAACGGGGAGTCAAGACCAGAAGGATCTTCCAAAATTTGGAATGCTTTGTTGGTGGATGGGTTCGCGATATTGACTACAAACTTCTTTGGAGAACGGAATGATCTCTTCATTCCATTTATAAAGTCAATATCATTTG
>BQNB010058447.1:0-28359 GCA_026074375.1 Tanacetum coccineum | reverse complement strand
TATGAAAGTACACTCAGATATTTCTGGGAACATTGGCATGTTGCTAGACACTTACCAATGTTGTTATATTTATTTGTGACATGTCCAAGTGGGAGCTATTGGGATATGTCTATATCATAAATAAATATACGACCGGAAATATAAGAGCCAATGGGGGCACACACGTATACACAGAGGATACGTTTATTAATGTAATTAATATATTTATCGTATATTATTATATTAATATGTTTCACGAAATAATTAAACGGTCATTAATTATAACGTTAGACGTTTGATAATGATTAATAGATATTAACAAGTAAGGGACTTGTTAGTATGAAAACCAAACCCATGGGGTGTTGGTTGTGACCGGTCGAATAAGAGAAAAAAAGAGGGGTTCAAGTGTCGTTTCTAGCAAACTAGAGTAGGTGTTATATTATAACTTGGAGACCAAGTCATTGGGTTATATATACTCCCCTAACTTTCATAAATCGGATTACATGATATAATCCTTATGATACACGATAACATAAAAGATATCATAACTCGAAACCCTACAACACTACGCATGATTATTGATTAATTATGTATTCATGCTAAGTCTACATGTATGATACCTATGCATGCATACATATGCGTGTGAATACCTAAAACAAACAAAACAGATCTTTTGTTTCCCTAGTAATATCAATCTGCTCTATCATCCTATATTGGAGTTCGATCAATTGGATTCGTGGAAAATCAAGATCATTATGTTTTGTTATTTTATTCTACGTGTGACGTCAAGAACCAAAACAAGAACACTGTGTTGGGTTGTTTTATTCGTGAAGAAAGGACTAGCATCCTAACGTATCTCGGTGACGTGTAGTGTATGCACACCATAGAGGTTATCTACTTTGGTAACTTAATTAGTTTGCGTGGTATTCAATTTATACACACGCGTATATTCAAGACGGTGTATTCGTTAATTGCTAAAAGGTACGCGTTCTTGATCCCTTTGTTAATTACATAATTCTATACGTGTTGATCTTTATTCCGCTGCGTACTCGTGATCTTTAATGGTTAATAGTTGTAAAAACCCAACAGTGGCATCACGAGCCATCGTATAGAATTTGTAGTTACAAAGTAATAAAATTTGACAAATTAGGATTCTTGATTAATTTTTTAAGCCCTTTGGGCGTTTTATGCATAAAGATTCGATCTTTGTGCATCAAGATTCAATCTTTATTGATTATAAAATTAATTAGACGAATTCTAGGTTGTATGAAATTTTATGGATAAAACTTGATGCGTTTAATTGTTAATTGATCAGTTTTATGTTTAAAATTAATTGTTAATTCGGCATCCATGATAAATACATGCAATTTATCATGGAGGGATATGTGATATAAATCTTGTTAATTGTTAAAAGAGTTTTTATGCAAATATGATACAAAATTAAAACATAGACATTAAATTTATTTGGTAAGATCCACGACTTTAAAAGCTAGAGAAGACCTTAGCTATGTCTTAATGGGGCCTAAAAGTTGCTTAAATTTATGTGCTATGTGGTATATATTTGTATATGTCTTACGCAAACGATTATATCGATGAATGGTCGGAGTTTTTAGGACGAAGGAGCCTTATATAAATATATACATATGTTGTAATTATTAGATAATTAGGATCATAATTGCTATTTGCATGACTTAATTGTTAAGTGTTGTTTTTGAATAAGTGTTATGTGTAGCTATGCTCCTTACTGGTTTAGCATATGTCATTTCGATCCATCTTAATTCCTTTTTTTTTACTTGTGTTCGTGAAGGATGAATCACTCTCAACCATACAGTACGCAAAATTGAGCTTTTCGGTTCTAGTTAATAGAAGAACAGAACTAGGATGATCGGGCGGGGCCGACAGACAACAACATCTGATATCATCATAATCTCCTTCTGATCCTCTATGATTCAACGGAGGGAGATTAATGATCTCAGAAGTAATTGGGTTCCAAAGAGACCATGTGACATCGCGTGGACGGTTGGAGGAGATCGAGAAGCGTCCAAGAGCTAAAGAAACACCCTCAGATACAATTTCCGAGTAACTCTGGGATTTTGAAATGATAATGAGACAATAGGTCATGTAAGTTGAAGAAAATATGAGGTTGTGTGTTGTCTTCTTCAGCTTCCAGGTTCTGAGCAACAAACCATGGATATTTAGGAGATAAGGGAGGCACTACCGAACCGCTAGAAATCTGTTTATGTTCCATTGAAGATGTTCTTTGTTGTATTGAAATATTGAATGCATCTGAAGCAAATTATATCAAAATTGATATAGGTTTTGTTTTTTGATTGATTATATTTTCTTGTGTTTTCAATACAAAAGGGAGCCTCTATATATAAGAAAGAGGGTCTCAATATATAAGGAAATGAAATAAAATAGGAGCAATAATCGTGGAGCCAAATTAGGGGATAATTATGATTGATTGAATGCATAATTATCCTATACTCCCCCTCAAGTTGGAGCGTGAAGATTCCGAGCACCCAACTTGTACAGTAGAAAACGAAGAGAATTGGCTCCTAAAGCTTTCGTAAGAACGTCAGCGATTTGATCTTTGGTAGCTATGGGCATGGGACAAATTTCCATAGAGTCAACTCTTTCCCGCACAAAGTAGCAATCCATTTCAACGTGTTTGGTGCGTTCATGGAAGACTGGGTTGTTTGCTATGTGACGGGCAGCTTGATTGTCACAAAATAATGCAGTTGGTCCGACGGGGGCCATGTCAAGTTCACCCAAAAGCCACCTCATCCACAAGATTTCACTAACCGCATTAGACATGGCCCGATATTCAGCTTCTGCCGAGGATTTGGAAACTACGGACTGCTTTTTTGTCTTCCAGGAAACAGGAGCTCCTCCAAGTAGAAGTAGATAACCTGTTCTGGAGCGTCGAGTCATTGGACACCCTAACCAATCAGAATCACAATAAGCCAAAAGATTAGTTCCGCCATCTCTAGGAATGAGTATGCCTTGTCCCGGAGTCCCTTTCAAATAACACAAGACACGATTGGCAGCATCCATATGAGGTTGTCTAGGATCACTGACGAATTGACTCAAGATGTTGACCGCATAAGTTATGTCAGGTCGCGTAGCTTGCAAATAAAGAAGCTTGCCGATCAATCGTCGGTATTGATTACCATCGACACAAGCTGCTTTGTCACACTTGTCAAGTTTTAAATTCTGTTCCATGGGGAAAGTACTCGGTCTACAGCCCGTCATGCCAACATCTTCAAGAATGTCCAATGTGTATTTGCGTTGACTTAACACCATACCTTCCTTTGTTTTAGCGACCTCGATGCCTAGAAAATATTTCAAGGGGCCAAGATCTTTGATGCTAAATCGCTTATCCAGGGATCCCTTGGTAGCTTGTATTTTGTGTGGGTCATTTCCAACAAGAACAACGTCATCAACATAAATAAGTGCAGCAACGAAGGCGTCTTTTTCTTTGAAAATGAAGAGAGAATGATCAGCGTGGCTTTGTTTAAAACCAACATCTAATAAGGAATGCGTGAATTTTTTGTACCAATTTCTTGAAGCTTGTTTGAGGCCGTACAAGGACTTCTTGAGTTTGCAAACCCGATTGTCATCTTGCTTACCAAAGCCTTCCGGAAGCTTCATGTAAACATCCTCATTCAAGTCGCCATGCAAAAAAGCATTGTTCACATCAAGTTGGTGAATATGCCAATTACGCTTTACAGCGACGGTCAAGAGGGTGCGCACTGTCACTAGCTTTGCAACAGGAGCGAAGGTTTCATGGAAATCAACTCCTTCCATCTGTGTGCAGCCTTTAGCTACAAGGCGTGCCTTGTACCGCTCAACATCTCCATTCGGCTTGTACTTGATTTTGTAGACCCATTTCGAATCAATCGCTCGCTTTCCTTTTGGAAGTTCTTCTAAAGTCCAAGTCTTATTTTCTTCAAGAGCTTGGATCTCTTGCTTCATGGCTTCTATCCACCTGACATCCTTCACTGCTTGCTTGAAGTGTTTAGGCTCATTATTTGTGGTAATGGCCGTCAAGAAGGCTTTATGAGTGTTAGTAAAGTTATCATAGGAAATAAAATGTGCTAAGGGATGTACCGTGGAGGAGCCTTGATGGAGCGATGATTGCGTATGGTCTAATGATGGGGGTAGGTTGACTTCAAAACCATCAAGTCGTGCAGGTCGTGATTTGCTTCGTGTAGGTCTTGCATGTTCAACTGTGGGCCCATGTGTTTCACTAATGGTTTCAAACCCCGTCTCATTTTGATCATCACAAACGAGATGAGGTTCTTTGTCTTGGTTTGGACCTGACACGGCAGGCTCATTTGTTTCTTCATTTGGTCCATTATGGGTTTTTTGCGGTTCGGTACCAAAAAAAGAAGGGTGTTCATCAATATCATCATTGGGCCGTGTTTGGTTCAGCCCATTATTGTCTAGATCATTTTCATCATCCCATTTTTGAGGGAAAACAAAAATCTCCTCTTCCTCAGTAATGCTTCGAGCAAAAGGGAAAATATTTTCTAAAAATTTGACATCTCTAGAGGTCACCATTTTTCTATGTTGGAGATCGTAGACTTTGTATCCTTTGGTTCCGGGTGGATACCCAAGGAAAACCCCCGGTCTCCCCCTTACTTCAAACTTGTCTCCTTTGGTCTCAACGCTCCGATAATAAGCTAAACAACCGAAAACCTTCATGTGATCATAGTTGGGTTTTGAGTTGTGTAAGATTTCATAGGGCGTTTTGTTCTCAATCACTTCAGACGGCAAACGGTTTATAACATGTGCTGCCGTTAAGACACATTCTCCCCAAAATCTTGTGGGTAAATTGGCCTCGAATTTCAAGGCGCGTGCTGTTTCTAGCAGGTGCCGGTGTTTTCGTTCCACTACACCATTCTGTTGGGGTGTATGTGGGCACGAAGTTTCAAGCACAATCCCTTCCCTTGCATAAAAATCAATCATTTTGTTTGAAACAAATTCCCCACCATTGTCACATATTATTCTTTTGATATTTTTCTCAAACTGGACTTTAACCATTTTATGAATGTCAACGAGGCAAATGCTAGCTTGATCCTTGTGCTCGAGAAGGAAAACCCACACGGATCGGCTAAAATCATCAACTATTGTTAAAAAATAGTTTGCACGTGTAAGAGAAGGCGTGCGATATTTTCCCCATATGTCACAATGTATTAATTCGAAACAAGCATTTGTCTTAGTGACACTAATTGGAAATGGCAATCTCGTAAACTTAGCTTTAACACAAGAATCACAAAAAAACATAGAATCCAAAGAAGTGTTTTTAAAAAAATCCAAATGATATAATCTAGAACTCGATGGGTGACCTAATCTTTTATGCCACATACTTTGTGTAGTCATCATAGCATGCCGATTATTTTCAAACATCCCCATCTTGTACAGACCATCTTCGCAATCACCCGCTCTAATCAATGTCCTCGAATACAAGTCCTGCATGATACAAAACTCAGGAAAAAATGTAACAGCACATTGAAGTTCCTTAGACAATCTACTAACAAAAAGCAAATTGCATTTAAATTTTAGGACATGAAGGACATCTTTAATAATTGCCCCACTTGGAAGAGCACATTCTCCTCTTCCTTCTACTAGTACAGCTTCACCATTTGGTATGGTTACTGGTTACTCGTAACCTCTTTTTCTTTTATTTTTAAGTAAGGAATCATTATGAGTAATATGCTCGGTTGTGCCCGAGTCAAATATCCACTTACCTTCTTTATCTATGTTACCTGCTAGGTTGGCCTTGGGTCCATTTTTTTCTCCATTCGTACCTTCTTTGTTTTGGAAGAATTTCAAGAATTGTTGATATTGAAAGTCGCTTAAACCGGCAATAGGGCTCTTTTCTGCTTCAACACAAGCTGCCGACAGCTTGGCCTTGTCTTGCTTGCCTTTTCCCGGCCACCAATCTGGGTAACCTATGATTTCAAAGCAACCATCCCTGTTGTGCCCATCCTTTCCACAGTTTGTGCAATTTCCTACTGGTTTGTTGCTGCTCCATTTCACGTCTTTCTGTTTCGGGCGACTTTGGTCACGTTTAGCTGTAACTTGTGCTTGAAAAGCGACCGAATTAAAGGAGGGTCTTTTGGTTCCAGCAATGGCACGCTGCTGCTCATCTTCAGCCATGAGGTGGTAGGCGTTTCCAAGGGATGGTACAGGATTCATGGCAAGAATCTGCGTTCGAATCGTCCCGTACTCCACATCCAGACCAAGTAAAAACTCATAAAGCCTCTCCTTATCCCTAAGCTGTTGAAGCTTCTTCCCTATATCACAATCACACCCGCTGCAGGTGCACCTTGGGACAGATAGAACGCTTTGGATTTCATCCCAGATCCCACGAAGTTTCGTATAATAAGCAGAGATAGAGGTTCCGTCTTGCTTAGTGAATGTGAGTGATCGCTTCAATTCATACGCCCTGGGTGCGCTCACCTTTCCAAACCGTTCTTTCAGGTCGACCCAGATTTCACGAGCCGTCATGGTATATTTTACGCTGGATCTAATTTCCTTTTCCATTGCCGTATGAAACCAACATTTGATCATAGCATCACATCTCATCCAGGGCATGAACTCGGATGATTTTTCTTCTGGTTTCTTGATCGAGCCATTGATGAACCCGGCTTTGTTTTTGGCGAACAAAAAATTTAGCATCTCCTAAGACCAATCTGCATAGTTACCATCGTTAAGCACATCGCTTACGTGCATCTCTCTTGGGTAATCAGAGGGGTGGAGATAGTATGGATAATCATGGTCGATTCCTCCTTCTTTGGTTTTGTCTGCTGATTTTCCACTATCGCCAGCCAGAGGTAGGGTTTGGTTTTGGTCGGGGGATCTTTACGAAGACCGCTCTGATACCATAACAAAATTGATTTAGGTTTTGTTTTTTGAATGATTATATTTTCTTGTGTTTTCAATACAAAAATGAACCTCTATATATAAGAAAGAGGGTCTCAATATATAAGGAAATGAAATAAAATAGGGGCAATAATCGTGGAGCCAAATTAGGGGATAATTATGATTGATTGAATGCATAATTATCCTATGATAATTATGATTGATTGAATGCATAATTATCCTATATGTGTTGGTTCGATCCAAGGGGAAAAACCACAAGGGTTTGAATCGTTGATTTCTACGAGAACATGGTGGTTTTATTGTTTATCACTACTAGTACTAGCATACTTAATTGTTTGCTAAAGAACGTATTGTGTGTGTTGAAGTAGATGGATTATACTTTGATCCTAGTGGTTACGCGTACTGTTATACATACGCGTATATTCAAGAAGGTGTAACATTTATTGCTAAAAGGTACACATCTCTAATCTTGTTAATTATGAATTCTATACGTGTTTACTTTCCGCTGCGTACTCGTGTTTAATGGTTAATTAGATTTAAAATCCCAACAGTGGCATCACGAGCCATCGTGTAGAATTTGTAGTTACAAGTAATTAAAATTTGACAAAAATTAGGGTTCTTGATTAATTTTTAAGCCCTTTGGGCGTTTTTATGCATAAAGATTCAATCTTTATATATAAGTTACAATCTTTATTGATTATAAAATTAATTAGACGAATTCTAGGTTGTATGAAATTTTATATGATTAAAACTTGATGGGTTTAATTGTTAATTGATCGGTTTTATACTCTTTATTAATTGTTAATGCGGTGTCCATGATAAATCCATGCAAATTTATCATGGATCGATATGTGATATAATATTGTTAATTGTTAATGGTTTTATGCAAATATGATGATCAAGAATTAAAAACATAGACATTAAATTTAATTGGTAAGATCTACGATTTTAAAAGCTAGGGAAGACCTTAGCTAAGTCTTAATGGGGCCTAAAGTTGTTTAAATTTTATGTGCTATGTGGTATATACTTGTATATGGCTTACGCAATCGATTATATCGATGTATGTGGCCGGAATCATTGGATGATGTAGCCTTATATGAATATATACATGTTTTAATTATTAGATAATAAGGATCATAATTGATATTTGCATGACTTAATTGTTAAGTGTTGTTATTTGAATAATTGTTATGTGAATTAGTTTTATGTTTATATTGTTTTATTTTAAGTATTGGACTTGTGAGAAAATAAAAGGGTTTTTCGAAAATAAATATAAACATGATTAATTATTATGAAATCAGATTTATTATGGACTATTTATAGTTCATAATGAGTTTTCAAAATTAAAGTTTTATTATGAGTGGTTAAAACTAGACGCTATGGACTCATGGGAAGTACGGCTCATCCACTAGAACAAACTATAAGAGAAGTTTAAGGAGGATTTTGCTAAAGGATTTTAGGTTTTTAATAAGCTTCGCGCTGACCTGTTTCTCCGCTTCTTTGTGCGTTCGATTGGAGTTACCGTGAAATATGATATGTCACTACAGTGTCATTATTTGACCATTCTTTAATCTTTAAGTTTGAAAACATGTTAAATAGTCAATTTTAAAAGGTAACACTAATTATACATTAGATGTATAGAAAATGAGTGATACCGTAATAAGTTACTTAATTGAGTAAAGTATTTATTAAAATCTATGATACGAAGATGTATGCATGCTTCTTCGTACATATATGTCACGACAAATACAATACCCTTTTTAAATAAGTTATTGCCATCCAATTTGAAAGAACACTTGCAGATGCTTTTTACAATGCGTGAGACATGTGTAGATCGTAATCCCAAGGTGATTATACACTTTTTCATAAGACGTTAGTGTTACATAATCACAGTTCTTGATTGGACGACTTAATCAGTTTAGAGGTAAGACCCTAAATGTGAGGCAAAAAATGGGATAAAACATGCTTACTAGTATATTATTGTAATAAAGTAAGTCCCATATGGTTCAAGGAATTGCACCGGCGGCAATTATTGATCGTCAATTACCTTTTGAATACACCATCACTAGCAGATCAACTGATGTGGTGGTGGTATGGCAAGTAGGGTCCTAGCCTGTAGAAAATTAATTGTTTATTTGATTAAACTTGGGTAGTTAATTTTCTTCAAGGAGTATTATCGAAAATACTAATTCTTGAACTTTAACTATGTTTTGTAGATGGCATTACCTGTTCAAAACATAAACCATTCGGCTTTCAGGTCGATGTTTGAAAGAGAAAAACTTTCTGGAACTAATTTCAATGACTGGCTTCGTCGACTTAAGTTAGTCTTGAGAGTCGAAAAGAAGATGTTTGTCATTGAACAGCCTATACCCCCTGCTCCTGCAGCTAATTCTGAAGCAAATGTGCTTGCAGAGTGGAATGCTTTATATGATGCTTATAATGAGGTGGCTTGTCTTATGCTTGGGAGTATGACCCCTGAACTTCATAGACAATTTAAAAATTATTCACCTTATGATATGCTTTAGGAGCTTAAATCTATGTTTGAGAAACAAGCTGGAGTTGAGAGGTTTGACCTAATTCAAACTTTCCATGCTTGCAAACATGAGGAGGGTAAACCAGTTGGTGCATATGTGCTTAAGATGAAAGACTATGTGGAGCAACTGGAACGTCTTGGTTATGTGCTCCCACAGGATCTTAGTGTTGGTTTAATCTTGAATGGCCTCACTAGTGATTTTACTGGATTTGTAAGAAATTACAATATGCATAACATGGGGAAGACAATTGGTGAACTACATGCTATGCTCATTGAGTATGAAAAAGGTTTACCTAAAAAGGCTGAAACACCACAAGTAATGATGATTAAAGGTGGTAAAATCCAGAAAGCCAATAAGAAATCGCTTAAAGCTAAAGGTAAGGGTAAAGCTAATGGCAAGGGAAAGGATAAACACGGTTATATCTCTAAGCCTAAAAACCCTAAACCTACTGCTAAAGAGCACCCAGCTAAGGATGACACCTGCCACCACTGCAAGGAGGTGGGTCATTGGAAGAGGAATTGTCCTGTATTTCTTGCTGAGTTGTTGAAGAAAAAGAAGCAAGTTGGCACTGCCAGTTCTTCAGGTATCTTCACAATAGAATTATTTGCTTTCCCTAATAAATCCTGGGTGTATGACACTGGTTGTGGTACTCACGTTTGTATTACAAAACAGGGGTTTAGAGAAGCAAGGAAGCTGAAACAAGGAGCACTCTATTTGTACGTGGGCAATGGTGTTCGTGCACAAGTAGAAGCTATTGGAAGTTTTGACTTAGTTTTGCCTAATGGCCTAGTGATTTGTTTAGACAATTGTCATTATGCACCTTCTATAACTAGAGGTGTTGTTTCAGTTCACCGTTTGGTAGAAAATGGATTTGTCTCAGTGTTTTACGGATTATAAAATTTTAGTTTCTAAGAATAGTGTGTTTTATTTTAATGCTATTCCAAGTAATGGTATTTATGAAATTGATATGCATGATCTTGTACCAAATGATAATTCTATTTATAATGTTAGCACTAAAAGAGCCAAACATAATTTGGATTCTACTTATCTATGACACTCCTGTCTTGCTCATATAAGTAAGATCACGTATTGAAAAGGATGGCAACAGAAGGGTTTTAAATCACAGATGATGAGTCATTGATCAAGCGTATCTTGTTTATCGGGGCAAGATGACAAAGGAAACGTTTCCACATCATCCTGAAAGGGACTGTTCTTTTGAATAATAATACTATGTGTGTGGTCCACTTAGACATATGTCAAGACAAGGTGCTAGATACTTCATTACATTTACTGATGATTATAGTCGTTATGGTTATGTTTATCTTCTTAAACATAAACATAACGTTTTTGAAACGTTCAAAGTGTTTAAAAATGAAGTGGAAAATCAACTCGGGAATACAATCAAGGGTCTTCGATCAGATCAAGGTGGTAAATACATAAGCCAAGAGCTTAAAGATTATCTTAAAGCTTGTGGAATTGTCCAGCAGCTTACTTCTCATTCCCACACCACAACGCAATGACGTGTCTAATAGGAGGAATCGTACTTTGTTAGGTCTTGTCTCGATCAATGTTGAATCTCAATCTGCTCATTTTCTTTTGGATATGCTCTAGAGTCTGTAACACGCATTTCAAATATGGTTTCTAACTAGAAGGTTGATAAGACTACCATATGAATTATGGTATGGAAAGTTCCTAACTTGTCCTTTCTTTATGGTCTGGGGTTGTGAGGCGCTTGTGAAGCGGGATACGCCTGACAAACTTCAACAAAGATCTGTTAAGTGTATCTTCATATGATACCCAAAGGAAACAATGGGTTACTATTTTTACTTCCCACCTGAAAACAAAATAGTTGTTGCGATGTATGCTGAGTTCTTTGAGAAAAATCTCATAACTCAAGAAGTCAGTGGGAGGGCCATAGATCTTGAAGAAATTCAAGATGAAGATACATCACCTTCTGAAATCACTAGCGAAATTCCTATGGAGGTTGAAGGTTTTGAACCACCTCAAGAGGAAGTGATTCTGGTTCGTAGGTCCGAAAGGACACATCAAGCTCCAGATCGTTTATGTCTAAATGTAGAAGCGGAGGAGCATAGTCTAGGGGATCTTAATGAACCCACTAGCTATAAAGCTGCAATGTTAGATTTAGAATCTAATAAGTGGATCGATGCTATGAATGCGGAAATACAATCCATGATAGACAATATGGTATGGGTCTTGGTCGATCTTCCTCCTAATTGTAAGACTGTTGGGAGTAAGTGGATTTTTAAGAAAAAGACTGACATGGATGGTATTGTACACACCTATAAAGCTCGTCTTGTAGCAAAGGGTTATACTCACTTACGGAGGTTGATTATAAGAAAACGTTTACACCCGTCGCTGACTTAGAGCTAATTAGGATTCTGCGTATCTAATAGCGGGTACTAATGATTTATGAGAATATGGTAAATGGATGTCAAAATTCCTTCTTAATGGTTATCTGATGAAGAACATTTATATGGTACAACCTGACGGTTTTGTTGATCCTAATAATCCCAAGAAAAGTATGCAAAGATCTTATAAGAATCTATTTATGGTCTTTAGAAGCAGCAAGAAGATGGATAAAATATTTGATGAGGAAATCAAAAGTTTGTTTTGCTCAAAAATACTTAATGAGCAAAGTGTATATCATAAAAGGGGGACTAGTGGAGTAATGTTACATTCCTCATCTTGTATGTTGATGACATAATCATCATGGGAAATCACATTCCAAGTTTACAAAGTGTAAAGGATTATCTTGGAAAGTGTTTTGCTATGAAAGATTTAGGGGAAGCAACATTTATTCTTGGAATCAAAATCTACAGAGATAGGTCAAAGCGATTGATTAGACTTGGTCAAAATGCTTACATGGATAAGATCTTAAAGAGATATAAAATGGATAATTCCAAACATGGTCATATCCCCATGCAAGAAAGACTTGACTTGAACAAAACACAAGGTGCTTCAACACCTAAAGAGGTGAAGCGTATGCAAAATGTACCTTATGCTTCGACTGTGGGATCCATTATGTATGTAGTGAGATGCACTAGACCTGATGTTGCGTTCGCGCAAAATATAACAAGCCGGTTTCAATAGAATCCTGGTGAACTTCACTGGACTGCTGTGAAAAATATTCTTAAGTATTTAAGAAATACTAAAGATATGTTCTTGGTTTATGGTGGAAATCCGGAAGCTGAACTTCGAGTTGATTGCTATTGCGATGCTGGATTTGAGACCGATAGAGATGATACAAAATCTCAGACAGGATATGTCTTCATTTTGAATGGAGGCGCAGTGGACTGGAAAAGCTCCAAGCAAAGTACTACTGCAATGTCTGCTACAGAAGCTGAATACATAGCTGCGATGGAAGCTGTTTGGATTAGGAAGTTTATTTCAGGGCTTGGTATAGTACCAACAATAAACGAACCTATTAGAATGTTTTGCGATAATTCAGCCGCACTTCATTTTGCTAACGAACCGGGAGTTCAGAGAGGCGCCAGACACTACCATAGGAGATATCATTATGTTCGCGAGAGTATTGCACTAGGCGAAATAAGATTCCTTAAAGTTCACACAGATGACAATCTGGCTGATCCTTTTACGAAGGCTTTATCTAAAACAAAGCTTACTCAACATGCTAGGAGCATGGGACTTCGTTTAGCTAGTAGTTTCATGTAGATCTGTGTTTAGTATTTGGATAAGGGATGTTTAAACAATTTATTTTATGATAATGATACTTGGTATTTTGTTATTTTTATCTTAAATTGTGTCCTATATTTGCATGTTTAAATCCATGAATAATAATAGTTATTATTCTAAATTAATCCGTTGTCGATTAACAATATGGGAATATTGTTAAATTAAGACAATTCTGAGTGATTGGTGATATTTTAGATATTAAGGATGTGTCCACCAAACTCACATGATATTCATAAGATGAATATTGGATTTCCCCAACACAAGAATATTACTTTATGGATCGTCGTCATCAAGTAATTCTTGTAAGTGATTTTTATTTACAAAATCCTTAGACTTGAGATGCAAGTAGGTCTTGCATATGTGGATAATCCTTCTTGATCTAGTCTAAGTTATCCTGAAAAATGGATAACTAATAAGGGCTATTTCAAAAGTGATTTTGAAACATGATGACTTGACACTTGTAGTCAATATGGAATTTGTTCCTTCAATAGTTGAAGAATGATGCCACTAGGCCCCTCATAGAATTAATCAGATGTATGTATGGACGTACCCAAAAACTCATGTAGATATGTCTCATTGATTTTTGGTAATCTTGATTAGTTACATATACGAGAAACAGAATCGTTAAATAATGGAATGACCTTAATCCATATCCATTTTTAACACGGTATCGGAAACAAAGGGATTGTAAATTCATAAATCATTTGTCCGTGTCTTTATGAAACCACACTCGGATATTTCTGGGAGCATTGGCGTGTTGCTAGACGCTTACCAATGTTATTATATAATTTATACATGTCCAAGTGGGAGTTGTTGGAATATGAACAAATATGAATTATATATGTCTAAAATTTATTTGAGCCTAAGGGGACGCACACGTTAATATGCAGAACAATGTTTTAATATATTAATGAGTGTTTAACAAACGATCATTAAATGTTTAACAAGAAACAAATATTAGTCGTTAAAAGGTTTAAAGGACTAATATGTAAAAACCGAATAAAGGAAGGGTGCGGTTTTGCCCTTTGTTTTCTAATATCGGTCAAACCACCTCCTCATGAGGAGGTGGGAGACTTTTCTTGCATGCCAAGTTGATAGTAGTATATAAGGAGGTCTTAGGGTCATTGAGAGCTCATAACTTGAAAACCAAAAATCCTAAAAATCCCTTTGTCTTTCCTCTTGTGTTCGATCGAACCTACAACCCACAAAAGGGTTTTGGTTTTGCTTCTCTTTCTTGACCGAACCTCAAAACCCTTTGAGGGTTTTGGTTTTTCTCTCCTCTTTGTTGTGCGATTGAACAAACAACCCTCTAGGGTTTTTGTTTTGTGATTTTACATAAAGAAGGTGTTTCGTGTGTTGATTGATTCAAAGACAAAGAAGGTTATCGTTTGGTTAAACACTACTAGTACTAACATAAACATTGTTTGCTAAGAACGTATTGTTTGTGAATACTTAGAGGGATTATTCTTTTGATCCTTGGTGGTTTAGCGTGGTGGTTTTCTATTCAAGGCAGCGTTTATTTAATTGCTAAAAGGTACGCTAGTTCTTGAACCTTGTTAATTATAAGTTCTATATGTGAGGATACGCAATATCTTAGTATGGGGGATTTTGGTATGTGCTTAATTACACATACCTTTTACCTATTAAAACAAGCTTAAAAGACCAAAAAACAGACATAAAATGCCAAATATATGTTTTTTTTGCTTTCTATACTGTGCAGGTATCAGATATTCATTAAAGGACAAAAATCAAGCCAAACCGGACAAAACCGAGCACGAGAATGGAAAGAGCGTAAAAAAACCAAAGCCGAAGACATAAACATCTTATTGGGCTAACTCGTACCCAAGTTAATGGGCCGAGTCAGCCCATTAAGCTTATTTATTAAATTAAAAGCCCATGATATATGCTAAATCCATTTAATTTAAAATCCGCCCATAATCCATTAATGAGCCCTAATAACCAAAACCAGCCAAAGCCTTTTACCCTTTACACCGTTAGTCCTTAGGGACTAACACAGTTAGTCCTTATGGTTTACACCGTTAGTCCTTTTTCCCCTAACACCCGTTACAAATCAATCAAACAACCAAAACCATTTCCCGCCAATTCCACTCTTTTTATCACCTTCCCTTTCGTCTTCCTGCAACTTAACAAACACCACTTAACCTTTTATTTCCCTACAACCAGGACAACCCCCCCCCCCCCACCCACTATTTAAACCTCTTCCCCCAAGAAATGGACAACCATTTGGCAATCCTATGACAATTGATTGGTTGATGGACATCAAGGGCTGAGATCAAAGATAAAGAAGCACAATGGATTCAAGGGTTAAGATTGAAGGCTTGGAGATCACTCTCATTCCTCCTCACAGAAGAAACATACCCCTGCATCCTTCACACTCTATAAATAGTGATAGGATTTCTTCATTGTAACCATCTAGTGTAGCATTAGTGTAGGAGTAGTGTAGTCTTGTTTTTAAATTATTTTCAGCTTATTTGTCTTTACTTATTGTCTTTTAAATTTCAAGCATTGTAATCTTTTAAGGTTTAATGAAATTACAATTTTTAATGTTTTATGCAAACCTGTTTTTACTCTTATGTACTTTATCTTAAATCTGTTTCCAAGTCATTTTTATAAGCTCTTTAAGCTCTTATAAGTCATTGATACTCAGTTAAGCTTCTCAATAGCTTAACTGAGTTTTCTGTTTCATATACTCAAAAATCTATTTTAAGCTTTTGGATGATAAGCCTAATATGGAAGGGCTTATGGGTTTGTACTAGCTTCTGCTAGAGCTTGGTGATAAGCTCTTATGAGCATGTTGAGTCCCTATTTTGAGGAAAGGACCAAGTAAGTTCTCAATTTTACTTTTTAGCTTATTTTCATGTTCTGCTTATTTACTGCTTATTACTTGCTTCTTTATGCTTAATTTTGCTTAGTTTACCTTTATAAATGCTTTTTATGTTTATGTTAAGCTTATTAGTCATTGAGTTTGCTTCTTATATAAATCTGCCTTTTATAATGCTTTTAAACTGCTTATTTGAATTTGCTTATTCTTGTGCTTATTTTTGAATTGTTATTGTCTATAAGTCATTAATAAGCTTAGTTTATCATCTACTTTCATAAATCTTTGCTTAAATCAGGTTGTTATAAGCTTAAAATGCATTTTAGTTTTCTAAAGGGGTGTTTGGCATAGCAGCACTAACTGATGTTAGTGCTGCTAGTCAGCCTTTTGGCTTTTAAGCCAATTTTGTTTAGCTTAAACTAAGTCTTAATAACAGCTTTCAAAAGATTTTAAGGTTTAAAACTCTTTTTCAAAGTTTTTAGAAGTCATGGTTTGAATCTGTGCTTATTGGTCTTTTATATCAGCTTATATGCTTGGATTTGCTTAAATTGCTTTTTAGTGCCTTTGAATGCTTTGTTTTGATGTTAATATGCATAGAAATTGGTTTGGTTTAGTCTGCAATTGTGTCTTAAAGGTTTTATAACAATCTGTCACAAACTGCCTTATTGAGTTCTTAGTTTAAGTTTTATTAGGCAGTTTTCAATCTTAGTTTTAAGATAGTTAAAATCTGTTTTAGGATCTGATTTTTGTTGCATAAGCTCATGGTAAGCCCCCAAAATCCACACCCCATTGAGCTTGATTTGTTTAGGCATATTTTGAGGTTTAGAGCTTATTTAGTAGCTTAAAAGTAGGGCTGCAAAACCCCTTTTGTCACTTAAAAAAAGAACCATAAAAACCAAAAACATGTTTTCTGCTTATTTGCTTTCTAGCTTATTATGCTTTATGATTTTGCTTAAATTATGTCCTTAGGTGCTTATTAGACTTAGTTTTAGGCTTTTGATAGCTTATTGAGCTTTTAGCTAGCTTAATTGAGCTTGTGGCTTAACTTGGTTTTGGCTTAAAAAACTGTTAAGCTTTTAAGCCAATTTGAGTTTTGTTTCAGCTTATTTCTGTGCTTATTTGTGGTTTTTATAAAAAAGTGTTTTCACAAAAGTTGCTTAGTTTTGCTTAATTTGGCTTTTTCAAAAATAAATTTTGCAAAATAAAAATGTTAGGAGTATAGAGAAGTCTCAAGGTTTAAACCTGAGACCTCAACCTTAACATCCCAACACTTTAACATCAACACCTACTACCATCATGCCCTTGAGTCTTTTTTGTTATCCTTTCATTCTATTTTTCTTTTATACACATTTCCATCTATTTGCTTATCAGCTTATAAAAGCTTATTCCAAAAAGCTTCTTGTCCAGTTTTATTTTTCTTAGGATTTGATTTGTTAAAAGTATTTTTCTTAAATTTTTCAGATTTTTTATAAATTAGTTTAATATTTTTAATAATATTTTTAGATGAAAACCGTTTTTAATTCATAATAAATTAAATAAAAATCAAAAAAATATAATTCTTTTTTCTAAAATTATTTTTATTCATTTAGGATTTTTAGAAATTAAATTTGCTTTTTAGGGTTAGAATTTGATTTACTTGCTTAAATGTCGCGGTTTTAAATTCCCGTTAACGTTTTCGTGCTTATTCCGTAATTTCTTTAATTGTTACTTGCCTTTGCATTGTTTTTGCATTTAATTTGTAGAAATAGAAACCAAATCAAAAATTTGATCATTCAATCACTCGATCACGAACTTAACCTCGATTTTCAATTCACGCTTCATCGAGGAAACGACCCGGGAGGTTTTGAAATTTACTTTGGATAAAAGTAATTTTCTTAAATCCTTTTTGGAATTCTTATCTTATACTATAATTGATATTATCCTTATATACGTATCGGGATCGCAATCAATTTTTGGCGCCGTTGCCGGGGAGGTGTGTGCGATTATCGTGTTTACGTTTGAAGATTAATGTTTGAAGACCCTTCCTCGTGAAGTTATCGCTTTGAATTGCGAATATTTTCTTCATATTATAAAAATATAAAAATACAAAAATATTTTATTTTCTCAATTTTTGTGATTTTCTATTATAAAGTATTTAAAATACCAAAAAAAATTTTAATAACCAACAAAAGAAATCTTGATGTCTTGTTAAATCGGCTCACCTTTAGATTACGAACTATAAGAGATGTATAAGGAGGGTTGATCCAACGAACATCGACCCGAAAGAAAAAAGTTTTTAATACGCTTCGCGTTGACCCGTTCTTCCGATTCTTTGTGAGTAATTTAGAGAGCTACCGTGCACCTTTGATTTATCGGTCCCAAAAATATTTTTCTTGTTTAAAATACATAAAAAATTCAAAAATATTCTTCTTAATCTCAAATTGTTTAATTCTAATGTCGTCATTCGAACAACGTAGTTGTTTCAGCTGCGGAAATCCAGTTGATGATCAACCTTGTCGATATTGTACTTGCGAGCGGTGTGGATATTATAATAGAGGGGTACCTTGTTTAGGATGTAATTCGGAAGCTGAAAATTCATTCACTTATGAACCAACTCCGTATTCTTACAATGATTCTCCAAATTTTTCTGAATACCCTCCACAACCCCAATATGATACGTATTTTTGTGAGTTATGTGGGAACGATGCTCATTATGGTTACGATTGTCCACCTCAATTTCTGTTTGTCTACGATCAGGACCCGTGTTTCAATCAAAACTTTGATAATAATTTTCCACAAACTTCACCAAGTTTTCCACAACAATTTCCTTGTTGTGAAAACTGCGAGGGTCCTCATGAGAATTTTCAGTGTCAACCGATGAACCAGAATTTCTACGAACCTAATCTTTGTTATAATTCTATTTCTTCCGGTTTTGACCAATTCCAACCCCCGCAGTTTCCCGTCATTCATCAACCTCCTCAAGAAACGAACACGGAAATATTGCAAGCTAGAGAAAATATAATGAAAGCTATTCAAGCCTTTTTAAAGAAGTATGATCATTTACATCCTAGAGAAAAGTGTATGGCTTTATTGCTAGCTGAGGATCGGTTTCTTAAAGTTAAGCAAGCTTTGGAAGAAGGGCAAAATCAACCAGAGAATGTACAAGAATTGCTACTGAAACTTCTTAATGATTGCAACTTTAATAAATGCACTAAAAACAGAAGCGCATGGCAGCTAAAATTTGTACTCCATATTGGAAGTGTCCTATTTTCGATGATGATGATGACGAGGAGTATACTATTCAAGTGATGAAATATTATAAGAATTCCCATGTTGCAATCACACCCGACTTTTTGATTACGGACTCTCTCATAATGAAGGATGAGCATCTTGACACTATTTCGGAAATGGAATCGAACGAAGAAAATGAACATAGTGTTGAGGACCTTAACCTAACCCCAAGTGAGTCCGAGGATTTTTCCGATATTGAAAGTGAGTGTGATGTGCCCGTTTTTGATGATTTTACGACTTTTTCTAATCCTCTCTTTGATTCTTACGACGATTCTACCTCTAGTGATGACGAGTCATTTTCTGATGAGGACGTTCCAAAGGAAAATTTCAAAAAAATTTCGAACCCTCTTTTTGATGAAGAAATCATTTCTACTAAGATAGATCCGCATCACTTTAATGCAGAGTCTGATATTAAAGAATATTTGCTTAATCGAGATACTTCGATAGTTTCTTCTCTTAAGTTTGATTCTCTCCTCGAGGAGTTCTTCGGTAAACTCGCTCATACGATTTGATTTCTCCAGAAATTGATGAAGCCGACTTTGATCCAGGGGAAAAAATTCGTCTTGTTGAGAAATTGTTGTATGATAATTCATCTCCTCGACCTCCGGAAGAACTTAATTCTAGAAATTTTGATTCTATAATCGAGTCTTTCTCTGCATCTCCTATCCTCGTTGAGGGTAGTGACTCTCTTATGTAGGAGATTGATATTTTTCTTGCTCCGGATGACTCGATACCACCGGGTCTTGAGAATGACGACTATGACTGTAACACCCCACTCTGATAAAGAGACAAAGCATCACATTATGGTGTCAAATCAGAACATATATAAAAGCAAGCAAAGACTTTATTAATTAAAATACCAAGTCATAAAATAAAATGACTTCCAACAGTATTTAATTCCAACAAAATTAAAGAAATCTTCAAAAAGAAAGGTCTTAAAACACAAATCCAAATTAAAAGGGTTCTTCTAAAGGTGGGTCCTATAAAAGCTCCTACTCTCAACACTCATATCCCAGCTTCCTGTTTAGTACCTGCCGCAAGAAAAGAAAACGCGGCTGAGCTAACGCTCAGTGAACAGATATAATAATAATAACGGTAATAAAACAAAGGAATGAACGAAACGGATCACGAGAACTTGCAGAACAAATGCCAAACGATATATAAAGCGATAATTAAGAATTTAGGATAACAAAGGAGTGCCCACGAGCTCGAAACAAAAGTCTAAAGCATGCTACACGCTTAGACTACATAATCCAACAAACATCGCATTCCTTTATCATATCACTATCTTTTGAAATTGTACATGGGTGGTGCAGGACTACCAGATTACCTAAAAATGTGAAATCGGAGGTATTGCACCACACACAACCATACACTGAACTGAAACGGAAAAAAAGTACTAGGATGCATCCTACGCTCTGCAAATACAAGTCTTATCCATATACTACAAGCGCATATGGCGAGTGTTCGAACATATCAAATCATAATAAGTGCACATACAAATGGGATGCGTGGATATCACACCGCCACAGATGGTATCATAGCCATTGGTACATCAATGACATTGGTCATGGGTACCTCCATGACTAAAGTTACAAATAGCCGGGCAGATTTAAGCAAACTGAATAAAGTTACCAATAAATTTCAAATCAAGATAAACGGATCAATTAATTTTTCATTTTTCAAACAAAGGCCGAAGGAATCATGAATACGAATATCAAACCAAACAGAGTATCAACAAATGTCAATGAATCATGAGTGCGAATAGCAAAACAGACGGAATATCAAACGAACCAAAGTAGCTAAAACAAATGAGAATCAAATCATGAGGTGTCCTTACAAAAGGACGGAATATCTGTACCTTAACGAATAACCAATCAGAGAGAATGAACACAAAAGCAAGAGATCACAACACCTTCACCAAATCTACAAGAACCATGATTACCATACATTACATATCTCTTTTTTTAGTAGTTTTACATTTGATCGTACCATATATAAAGTTTACTTGACCTAATTAAGGTTTCCTAAATTTTTAGAATTCTGTCCCATTTTTAAGGTAAGCTTCCATACTTAGAAGACCCATAAAAACATCATCTAAAATTACACCAAAAAATTACAGAGGTTACTTCATTTATGGTTTCTATTCACCCATGATCATTAGTTTATATTTTTTTCCATGTTTATGTATCCCTTTGACCCTTTTTATCAAACTGACTCGAATTTTGACCTGGCAGACCTTTGAAGGTTGTCGCGTATTTACCATATTTAGACAACTCAAAAAATTCTAAAGCAAATCATATATATATATATATATATATATATATATATTATATTAGTATATATATCATATATATCACACACATACAATCATGAAAGATTAACCCACGTAAATTTCAAAGGCTAATTCGTTATGGTTTGAGAATTAAAAATCAAATACTACAACTGAATTTTTCGGACTGAATTCCCAGTTTTGACACTTTATCTTTTAGCAACCAAAAACCAACCTTCCCGACCTTGAAAAATTATGAAATTAACTTTTCCAGAAACTAGACTCTCTGAATTTAATCTTCATGCCTCAAGAATATGTTTAATCAATTTTTATCATTACGTTACACCCGTTGGAACATGACCTAAAATTCTGCCAGAACTTTTTAACCTTGAAAACCCTAATAACACCCATCAAAACCAATCCCTAGGGTTCTATCTTGTTATTTTTATTAATAAAACATTTAATGTCCATTGAGGGTTTATAAACATGTAATTTAACCATTTTAATTAGATTAAACCCTAAAGAAAATTGACAAGAACATAAACACATTATTTCTTACAATCTTTTAGGTTTTTATGAAAACTTTTGCATATGTAATCATGGTGACAACAAGAGTGAAACAAAATCAAGAATTACATATGGAGACCAAGATGAAGACAAGATCAAGAACAAACACCAAGAATCAAGGATCACACTAAGAACACCAAAACTTCAAGGATTACCCAAAAACACCTAAACCTTCTTTTTGCTCGAAGCTTCTATGGAGGAATACACAAAATTATGGAGAGAAAATTTTTAGAGAATGATGGATAATGAATGGGAGAGGGGCCGGATATATATAGGAGAAAAAGGAAGAGAAAAACAAAAATAACTTGTTTGTAAATTAAAAGATTTATTCCTTTTCTTCTTACACTCTTTTCCTTAATTAAGCTAGACTTCAGAATTAAAAGATTTTTGTGTATCAACACCTATAGGGGCCGGATATATGAAGCAAAGAAGGGGGTAAAATAATTTTTTTCTATTTTGAAGATTACACAAAATACTTGCTAAAACCTTTTAATACTTATCCCTTAAAATATGTTTTTTATAAAAAGAAAGTAAATATACAAAATAATCAAAATTACAAAATATTTTTTTTTAAAATATGGACGGCCATATATATATATACATATATAAGTTTTTTTTAAACAAAATACCTTATGTTATATCTTTATAATTTCCAAAATTATAACCTAAGGTTTTATTTTTAAATACTTATTAATAAACTTTAGGTTATATTTAAAATTACCAATATGAAATGAAATTCAAATTTTTGGATTTTACAATGACTCAGAAGGGGATATTCTTGAAGAATTGCTTAACAATGATTCCCTTTCACTGCTTGAAAATGAGTCATTTCACTTTGATCGTTATTATGATCCATCATCTTCTCGTCCTTCTGCGAAACCACCGGATGATGATGATGGAATTTACTTTGAAGCTGAGCCCGATACGGGAATTTTAACTGTAAAAGTAGTGGATGATATTTCTGAACGTTATGTTCTTAAGCCTAGAATTTTACCCACCCAACCCACCCTTTCTCTTTATCCAGTGATTGACACTTTGCTTCCATTTTCATCTGAAAATGAGGATAACGTTTTCAATCCTAGTATTCTTGCTTCAAAAGAGGAGAAATCTCCTCATCTCTTATCTCATCGGGGCTTTAAAGCTTTCCAGCATATTTCTGATTTTTCTAAAATCCCGATGATGATTTATAGAGGGAACATTCCTATCTTGGATGTTCTGTTTCTCCATTTATATCCTTCTTAACCAGCTCAAGTATGGGAGATCGAGTCAGGCTCAAGACTCGGTTAATAAAAATAAGCGCTTCGTGGGTGGCAACCCATGCTTATCTTAATATAATTATAGTAGTAGTAATAAATAAGTGTGAATGAGGAGTTCGCCTATTTCCTTCTCTCGTGTTTTGTGGTTTGTGTTGTAGGTCCAGGATTCCCTGGAATATGAAGACCTTCGTGCTGTGGTTTTGTCCTTCGTTCACTCACGAGACTTCAATCCTTAGCATGTTTATAGGAATCAATAATCTTAATTTATTGGAATAACGTATCTCTTTGAGCATACTTATTAAACGGCTTTAGAATTTACGTAGAGGACCCAGTCTTAAACATGAGGACAATGTTCAGTTATAGTATGGGGGAATCTATCGATTTGATTGTGCATGCAGTCATTGTTTTCACGTAATCCCGTTTTTACCACCAAAATAAAAAAAAAATATTATTTTATGCAAAAATTAAAAAATTCCAAAAATAAAATAAGTGTTTTTTCATAATGTTTGACTTTCGTGCTGGGTAGAATAAGAATAAATTTTGAATCGATCGAGCGTGTTAAGCTCTAGTTTGCTCTTTAACTTTTAGACTAAGCATTCGTGGATCTTTTTATTAAAGATTTTAAATTTGCAAAGAACAAAAATGATAGAGTTTTATATAAGTTAGATGCTAAACATGGAGTATTTGGAACTCTTTAGAGCTCATAGAGGTTAATTGTGGCTTTTTGCTCCCATCAGCTTAATAAACGCTATATAATTGTGAATAAATAAAGTTACTTTAGGTTTTTGCGATTCTTAGTTTAAATCACTTCGTAGAGATTCCTTCTGGTGAAAGTAAGGTACACATCGAGGTTTTGTCAGTGTTGCGGGGAAATAGGCTACTATCTCTTGCCGGCTCACAACCGATGTAGCAGGTGTTAAAAGACCGCAGGACTTGAAATTTGACTATAATAATAATAATTTATGTAAATAAACGAAGCGAATTTAGACCACTACTTCTTGTCTCGGCTCATAACGTTGTGGCAGGTCCTTTTAAAAGGTGGATGTAATAATAATAATAATAACTATGGGCTGATAAAGATTTACTGTCTCTTACCGGCTCACAACCGATGTGGCAGTCATCAAAATAAGGCACATAGTAATAATAATCCGAGACTGATATAAGTTTGCTGCATCTTTCCGGCTCACAACCGATGTTACACCCTTCTAAAAGGTCGAGGAAATTACCGAGGTCGAAATAAGACTCCTAGACCATGGTCGGCTCGCATACCGATGTGGCAGTTGTTTAAAGGACCAAGGTTTAATAAAAGTTGCAATATTAATTAGTATAAAGCCAATTTTGACTCCGGGGTTATCTAAATAAAGCCTCCGTCTTTGGACTCGTAGTTGAGTTGTTTCGGATGAAATAAAAAGGATAACCCCTAAATCATGCGAAATTAGAACCTTAATGTGGACCTTATTCTCACCATATCGTCTCTTTAGGAAAGGATTTCAAACTAATTGTGGTCTAAACCGGGTTTATTTTATTTAAATAAGGTCTTAATTTATTTGTCACCAATAATAAAATAAAACCCTTAGAGGATTTAGGAATAAGGGAGCAGAAATTAGCTATGCATACACAATTAGCATCTATGAGTAGTGTTAGCATCTTAACTTGTATGTAACAATGATTTCGTTTTTAAGCTTAGTTTGGGGCGGGTGAAAAATCGAGGACGATGAATTTATCCTTTTGGGCATTTAAGGATTGAAGTGCTATGACCCTAAAGATTATGAAAATAACGAAAGTCAAACATGTTAGTTAGTTGCTTAAAAAGAAAAGTATAAAAAAAAGGAAAAATATAAAAAAATAGTAGAGGAATAATAAACTGGTTTAAACGGGGCTTTTCAAAGCTAATGATCTTTTAATCCCTTAAGATGAACACTTAGCTACTTTTTGAGGTAATTAGTCGAGGGGGATTGAGATTCTTGGTTTTCTAAAGCGTTTACTTATAGCATTGCGTGAGGGCACGCAATATCTTAGTATGGGGGATTTTGGTATGTGTTTAATTACACATACCTTTTACCTATTAAAACAAGCTTAAAAGACCAAAAAACAGACATAAAATGCCAAATACATGTTTGTTTTGCTTTGTATACTGTGAAGGTATCGGATATTCACTAAAGGACAAAAATCAAGCTAAACCGGACAAAACCGAGCACGGGAATGGAAAGAGCGCCAAAAAAACCAAAGCCGAAGACATAAACATCTTATTGGGCCAACTCGTACCTAAGTTAATGGGCCATTAAGCTTATTTATTAAATTAAAAGCCCATGATATATGCCTAAATCCTTTTAATTAAAATCCAGCCCAAATCTATAACTAAGCCCAAAACCAAACCAAGACCAACAGCCTTTTACCCTTTACACCGTTAGTCCTTAAGGACTAACACAGTTAGTCCTTATGGTTTATGGTTGCAAGCGTAAAGCACTAGTCAAATTTATATATATATAGTATTAATCCCGTGACAATTCTTTCCAAATTACTTCTCAAACAAGAGAAATAAAAGGATAAAATCTCACTTAAGAAAACACAATACGTATATTTTTAACCGGGAAGTATTTCTTCTCGGGTCGTATCCCAACGAAGTCGTGAATTGAGATTCGAAAATAATTCGGATTCGAGTCAAGAATGAATAAAGGAATTTTTTTGAACTTTGAATTACACTACTGATATAATAGCACAATTAAACTATAGAACAATTAAAGAATTAAAAACGATTAACTAGCTCGAAATTTTAATACACGAAAATTAAAAATGTGAGCTAAAACTGAAATTTAAAATCTAAGGCACTACTTTTAACAAATTTTATACCTAAAAATCACAAATTTAAAAAGAAAATTTTAGGAAAAAGAATTAGAATTTTTTAACTATTTTTGAATTTTTTATGAATTTTTAAAGAAAAATGAATTATTAAAAATAAACTTTTTCTAAAAATTAAAACTAAAATTTTATTTTTATTTTTCAAAAATACTAGAGTGAAAAAGAAAATTATTACAAAAAGAATTAAAAAATTTTAAACATTTTTCTATTTTCTATGATTTATCTAAGAAAAAGAAATTACTAAAACCTATTTAAATTCCTAGAAAATACAAACTTTATTGGAAAAATAAAGAAAAATGGTTTTTAACTACTTAAAAGGTGCAGAAATCTAAAGGTATAAAAATGCCCAAATTTTACAAACTAAATGAACCCTAATTTTATCAATTAAAAACCTAACCCTAATTTTATAAAACTAAAATTAAAAATATTAAAACTATTTTATTAAAATGAAAAGACAGGGTAAAAAGTGTAAAATACTAAAGTAAAGGGTAGGCGGGATAACTATGATGAATTTACACTACAATGAAAACGGGTAACCCTTAACTATTAAAAAATTACAAAACAGACCCTACGACTTGGCTTATTTTGGCTTATCTAAAAAGTGAGAATTAGCAAAAGCTTAAAACTACAAAGTTGTTAATGAGCTTATTCTCTACAACTTTAACAAAGACTCTTTAAACTTTTATCAACTGAATAAGCTACAAAATAAGCATTTCAAACTGTAATACAGAAACTTAAGCTTAACTAACTTTTCTAGTTTATGGCTTATTTCTTGCTTAATACTAAATGAAAATGAAAACTAAAAGAAGCTATATGAAAAGCTTAAGATGTATACTAGAGATTTCTAACAAGAAATAAGCTATAAATGAACAAAAATAACAAGAAATTTGCTATCAAACAATGATAATTCAGGCTTATCACTGAAAATAAGCTTTTCCTAATAAGCTAAAAAGCTTATTACTAATCCTTAGAAGCTGAATTTTTGGAAATAAGCTAACCTTTATACTTTGAACAAACCTAGATAAAAGGATTTTTAAATGAACAACTAGAACTTAGAAATCAAGAAGAAATAAGCTAGAACCTAGTCTGCTGCTATTCCACTTTTACAAGAGAATTTAAGCTAGACTAAAAGCTTGAAAATGAAACTTAAGTGATGATTTTTATAGAACTAATGGAGTACTAAAAAGGTTCTTAATTCTAGATTCTAACTCCTAATTATGAATGCTAAAAAGACAACTAGAAAATTGAATAACAACAACAGTGTTAACTGTTGTTGCTGATGCAATTGACCAACACCTAATATGCAGGCTAAGTTTTGAGGTTAGAACTCTTTAAACTATCTATCTAAATGTATCTAAACCTGAATTAACTATGCTTAAACTCTAGAATGCCTTGAATCACTAAACACTAAAATTACTTGAACAATAAAACTGTCCTGGTGCTAGTAAGTGAATTTTAAACTCTAAATCATTAATTTCAACAAACTAACTTTTAAAACTTATTTAAAGCTTGATAATATGGCTTAACACAACTGTATAAAGAGTTTTGACAGGATATCTTTGACTTTAAAAGTCAAAATCAGCTTAATCCAAACACTCTTTAACCAAGACTGTCTAAACTAATTTCTTATTAAAATCTATTTTAAAGCTAAAGCTGCCAAAACTTTATATCTACTCTTACTAAAACTAAACTATTTAAGCTATTTTAACCACAGTTTTTAAGAAATGAAAGATTCAACATTATCTAAGCAATGAAAACTCAAAACAGATAAAAAAACAACTAATCAAACTTGATTAAGCATATATGAACACAAATGAAAAGCAATAAGCAAATCTGATTAAGCTAAATTTATACTAAGTTGAAAATAAGAAATGAAACCTTGACTTTGTAGTCTCAGACACAAGTCACTCTTTCTGAGTGAGTGACTTAAAAGCATATACCTAATTGGCACCTTGCCTCTAAACCAAAGAGCTTTAAGCTCAATAAGCTGATTTGAGCTTATTCTTCCATAAGCTTCCAAATTTGAATCAACTTGAACTCAATTGAATAGAAATGATTCAAAATAGACTAATACAATTCTTAGAAGACTCTTTAAAACATGTGAACAACTTGAGAACTAGAGAGAACAGTATAAGCTAAAATGAGCTTATTACGAGCTTATTATCTAAAAAACAG
>BQNB010058446.1:0-37761 GCA_026074375.1 Tanacetum coccineum | reverse complement strand
AATTCCAACACAATTTTTATACAATAATTAGCACTTAATAAACCTGGAAAAATTAGAAAAACCCTAACCCTAATTCGTTTCTTTCCTTTTTCCTTTAATTCGAATTCGGCAAACATAGGAAATCCCCAAATAATTATTTCGAATCTTTCTAAAATTTTTCCAACAATTTATCTGAGATGTACATGATATATAGAACCCTATAAAAATATAAAATCAATTATTCAACCCTTTTCCATGCCGATTACAAAACTTCCTTAAAATTAGGGTTTCAAATATGATTCGATTCTATAAATCAAAATAACATGCATGATAATTTTTCTTATGATTATACTGACTTAATATGATGAAAATTAAGTTATAAAAATACCTTTGATGATCTTGGAATATTTTATGAATTTATAGGATCCGGTTGGGATTTTCGAACCAAATCAAACACCAAGATCGAACCCAGCCTTCTACAAACTTCCCACTATTTTTCCCACACTCCTTGCTCTTCAAATCACCTTAGAAAAATAGCCCAAGCCCTGGAAAAATTCGAATGTGCCGCCTCTTGATTTTATTAGGGTTTTTGGTTTTTCTTTTTAGAGTTTTTAACCAAATAAAATGCATAAAGAATTAAATAACTCATTTGGCCGGTTATTAGGGACTTTCAAAATGATATTAGACCTGATTTTTATCTTGTCAAAATTATCTTGTTATTATCTTATTTTATTTATATTTATTTGTAATATATAAATACATAACTATTAATAATTTTGGCATATATACATAAATATAAGTAATAATTATTTTTCTTGCATAATATAAGATATTTTAATCTTACATAAATTTTCATAATTGCCATAAGTTGTATTTTCATAATTTTTAACATTTAAATGAATTTTATTCATGCTTTAATGAATTTTTCTTGCATTAGGGGTATTTTGGTAATTTCACATTTGTTGAGATTTTTAGGTTTTACAACTTCTTCCCCTCTAAAAAAAAAAATTTCGTCCTCGAAAATTGAAATGAACCGGAATGAAAACGAAATGAGAACGAAACGAAAACATACCGAACTAGACAAAGAAATGAGGATAACTAGCTCGCATAGACTCTTCGGTCTCCCAGGTAGCCTCACGCTCTGGGTGATTCTTCCAAAGAATCTTCACAAAAGGAATAACTTTGTTTCTCATGACTCTCTCTTGACGATCCAGAATGGATTCAGGTTCCTCGGACAAAGACATATCAGGCTGAATCTGATCAAAAGGATAAGATGCGACATGCAATGGATGATAATGGTATCCCCTCAAAAGAGATACATGAAAGACATCGTGAACGTGCGATAACTGCGGAGGAAGAGCCAGACGATACGAAACCTCTCCAATACGTTCCAAAATCTCAAACGGACCAATGAATCGAGGACTGAGCTTGCCCTTGATCCCAAAACGTTTAACTCCTCTGAATGGCGAAACTTTCAGAAATACACGATCTCCAACTTGAAACTCTAAGTCACGTCGATGCTTATCAGCATAACTCTTCTGTCGCGATCTAGCCTCTTTCAATTTCTCCTTAGCAACAGCCACTTTCTCATTAGTAATCTCGATGAGCTCCGGACCTTCAATCAAACGTAAACATTTTTGTTGATTGTAATTCTATATATAAGCAGTAAATTTTAGACTAAATGTTTTTACCTATTTAAGATAAAGAGAAACCAAAGTCTTAATAATCAGTAAATGGGTGAAAACTATTTTACTGCCACCTCTACTTCAAATCATTTTTGTTGCAATTTCTTTCTAAAGTGCCATTTTTTGCATCTTTATTTCCTTAGGGAATTTTCTTAATTGCTCTTGTGGTATTATATCGTATATTTTATTACGTATCATTACACCTCTTATCTACTACCGATTTATTTTGTAAATCAGTTAGTTGTAAAATAAGACGAATGTTAGGCAACCTACTACCTATCGTGCACTAACAATAGTTGTTTTGAAGAAATTTTACGTGAAGTCATTTTTGTTTGCTTGGAAGGTTAGCGTTTTGTTAGAGCATACTGTCAGCAATTTAATCCTCTACTGTACCCAATGGCTTGGAGATCCCTCGGTTAGTAGATTCAATGATTATAGTTATGACTTTGACGTCATATTCATTTTGATATGGTAAGTCTGCATCAAACAACAAGATAACTGACTTAAAGTTTACTTTTTTCTACTTATGAATAAATTTATTGATAATGCTTATGTATAGAGTAAAAGAACAAGTTAATCAGTATTGAGTATAATTACATGACCGTGAATCTTCTTCGTGTCATTTGATGCACGATCATTGTGTTTGTTTAATTGGTATAAGTCATTAGTTTTTAGTATTAGATGTAACTGAGCTGGAACCATGTGACAATATCCAAAATACCTTGCTCCAACAATACTTTAAGTGTTTTATTTTGTTTATTGTTTCAATTACTTCGCATTTGAACTAAAAACATATACTTTGTAATGACAATATTTTTAAGTGTTATTTCATCTTATTGAATAACATTGCCTTTTTGTTCGTAGTTCCACTAATCAATAATTTTCACATGTTGTAATTCAGGAACCATTACTATATTTTTTTAACTTGGCTAATACTCACAAAACAAGCCCGCCCATCGGGCGGGCTTTGCAACTATATATATATATATATATATATATATATATATATATATATATATATATATAAATATTATGTTTTGGATAATCAATTAACATATGATTATTTTGTAACCTGTTTTGGCTTATTCAACAATGGTAAAGTTTTTAAAAAATACATATATCAAAAATTACGGCCATATGTTCATTATATACATGTTCTATAAAAAATTTGGACGCGATAATGTTTTTATTCAAGATCCTATCAAGGTTTAGTTTCCTATGACGATGGAAATCATTATAGTTAAAATCCTAGACTAAATTAAGAAATATAACAATAATGAAAAACCTCCAATTTTGATTAAGAACAAAATTAGATGAAATCAAACAAAAAAAGTTGAAAAACTTACAAGAAATGTTGTTGATTGACTTGTTAGTGAAAGCCCTTTGCGAATTTTGGTTAATTGGAAGATTTGAGGTTTTGATTTTGATGGCAATGGTGATGGTATTTTCGTCACAGTAGGTAGGGGAAGAGGGAAGAGAGAAAAGTGATGTTTTTGTATAAAATTTGACTGTAAGGGGGTGTTTGGTTTCGTAGATAGGCGGTCCTCTTAATTAATTAAGGGGCCCACCCTTTTTACACGGCTGGTCCCCTTAATTTTAAGGGGGCCGCCACCTAATTTTTTTTTTTTTTTAATTTTTGACTAGTTTTGTGAAAATGAATATTGACAATTTTTAATTAACTCTTTGTTTAATTAAAAGGTTTCTTTGACTATCTCGGACGAGATAATCAGGATGTCAATACATAAGATGATTCGGTGACTAGATGTAACACCCCCATTTTTGACATATAGCAGTGGCAGCTAATCTGGGGTATTACTTCATGGATCAACATACATAATCATAGAAAACGACTCATAAAGAGACGTTTTGGAAAATTTTGTTATCATTTATTTATTCATCAGAGTTTTTTGGTATGCGTTGTGTAACAGCACTAGTCAAATTTATATATATATAGTATTAATCCCGTGACAATTCTTTCCAAATTACTTCTGAAACAAGAGAAATAAAAGGATAAAATCTCACTTAAGAAAACACAATATGTATATTTTTAACCGGGAAGTATTTCTTCTCGGGTCGTATCCCAACGAAGTCGTGAATTGAGATTCGGGAATAATTCGGATTCGAGTCAAGAATGAATAAAGGATTTTTGAATTTTGAATTACACTACGAATATAATAGCACAATTAAACTATAGAAACAATTAAAGGATTAAAAACGTTTAACTAATACGAAAAATTAACAAACGTGAATTAAAAACGCGAGCTAAAACTGAAATTTAAAATCTAAGGCACTACTTTTAACAAATTTTATACCTAAAAATCACAAATTTAAAAAGAAAATTTTAGGAAAAAGAATTAAAATTTTACAACTATTTTTGAATTTTTTATGAATTTCTAAAGAAAAATGAATTACTAAAAATACACTTTTTCTAAAAATTAAAACTAAAATTCTATTTTTATTTTTCAAAAATACTAGAATTAAAAAGAAAATTATCACAAAAAGAATTAGATTTTTCCACCTATTTTTCTATTTTCTATGAATTCTTTAAGAAAAAGAAATTACTTAAAATCTATTTTAATTTCTAGAAAATACAAATTTAACTGGAAAAATAAAGAAAAATGGTTTTTAACTACTTAAAATGTGCAGAAAACTAAAGGAATAAAAATGCCCAATTTTTATATAGCAATTGAACTCTAATTTTGCTAATTAAAAACTAAACCCTAATTTTATTAAACTAAAATTAAAAATATTAAATTTATTTTATTTAACTAAAAAGACAGGGTAGATAATGCAAATAATGAAAGTAAAGGGTAGGCGGGAAAAGTAATGGAAATTTACACTATAATGAAAACAGATAACCTCTAACTATTGAAAATGTACCAAATAGACCCTACGATTTGGCTTATTTTTAGCTTATCTAAAAAGTGAAAATAAGCAAAAACTTAAAACAGCAAAGTTAAACTTGAGCTTATATACTACAACTTTAATAAAAGCACTTTGAACTTTTATCAACTGAATAAGCTAGAAAATTAGCTTTTTAATCTGTCTTACAGTAACTAAGGTTTTCCCTTTGAAAATCTAACTTTTTAAACTTTGGCTTATTCCTAGCTTATTACTTAATGAAATTGAAAACCAAAAGAAGCTAAATGAAGATTGTAATGTGTACTAGAGATGTCTAAAAAGAGATAAGCTAAATGTATACAAGATTATCAAAAAATTTGTTCTTGAAAAGCTAAGGTTCAAGCTTATTAACTGTTGTTAAGCTATACTTAATAAGCTAACTAGCTCAATTCTAAATCTTAGAGACTTAAACTTTGAAGTTAAGCTATACTATGAATATAGAGTTAACCTAGATAAAAGGAACTTGGAGATGACAACTAGAAAGTAGGAATTCAAGAGAAATAAGCTAGAAATTTAAGCTGCTGCTATATCACTTTTGTAAGAACATAAAAGCTAATCAAAAGCTTATTAATGAAAGTTAAAAGTTGATCTTTAAAGAGCTAATGGAGTACTATCAAGGTGCTTAATACTAAATTCTAACTCCTAATTTCAAATACTAAAAAGAAGCTTAGAAAATGATGAGACTTAGCAGTATTAACTAAGTTAATACTGCCTAGTCTGATATAATTGACACCAAGCTCAAATTCAGGCTAAAATTCTTAACTAAAAACTCATGAACTCACTCACTTAGTGTTACTAAACATGCACTATCCCAAAATACCTGTTGTAAAGATCTCACAAAGCATCCCTAGTAATAGTATCGGCAAAAGCATCGCCTCCAACCTGAGTACGCAAATGAGCTTTCCACCAGCTCAGTGCATCACCCTCTAGTTTAAACGCAGCAAGCCGTGTCTTCTTAAAGTTGTCTAGGACAACCCAAAAACTTGAAAATAACTTCTCCATTATGGTAATCAGTCTTTCCTTAGCAGGAGTAGGCTGACCGACGAAATGACAAGCGGCTTAACTTATAAACCTTTCGATCCAGAAATGAATTCCATTGGTACAGCATCACACCACTAGCCACCTAAAGATTCCAGCACTCATTCCTGATGTTCATTGGTTGATATGAGTTCTAAAAGAAGCCGTCTAAGGTTAGGGAGAGCATTGGTCCACAGCAGCATTAATTATGGCCTCAAGTTAAGGAACATCGTCATCAAAATTTTCTATGGGTAGTCTCCTCTAAACGATTGAGGGAAAACGATTAGCAAACAAAAACAAGATAGGTTACGGAAGAGAGTTAAGCAGAAGGACTTAATGTCTACCCAATCTCACAGGGTCATAGCTCTAAGCTCTAAGGTCTTTAAGACCTCGTCATGATTAACCTGGCAGCTCTGATACCATAAATTGTAACGCCCCGACCCAAAAGGGTAGAAGTATTACAAATATGGTGTGACATCAAAAGCATTCATAATCATAACACAAGCATAAACAGCGGAAGTCTTAAATAAATAACCAAAGGAAATAAGTCAACATGACTTAAAATACATAAGTTCTTAAAGGACAGACATATCCAAACGAAATAACAATTGTCTTGAAAAGAAACAATTCATATATCAAAACTAAGATCTCTAGGGTAAGTCCACACTCAGCACTCATAGCCTGAAAGCAACCCCAGCTCCTAGCTTAGATACCTGCCGCAGGAAAAGAAAGTGCGGCTGAGCTTACAAAGCCCAGTGAACAGATATATATAATCGAATGCAAAAGATAACGGAAATCAAAGGATACGATACAAGGTATAAAGGATATCACAAGACATGATCAAAGGGATACAAATATAAGGTAAGACAAATCAGAAGTCAATTCATAGTGTAAGGTAAGATGAATCAGAAAGTCAAATCAAGTCCAATTACCAAGCCCAAACAAATCATATCATAGTAACCATGGAGTCATGAGCTCCAAAGTTTTGTGAAAGACGTGGATTGCACCCAAACATCAGTCACCAAATATCCAAATATCATAAGGTCATAATCCATCGAATACAAAACAAATCTAGGATGCATCCATACGCCCCTTAAACAAATAATAATCTTCATAGTGCACATATAATATCAAATGGGGGACGGCGTGAGAAATCACTCACTCACACATGAGTCATGCCAAAGGTGCATCAATGACACGGCCATGTTACCTTCATGGCTAGGAAACAAATAGTGGCTTGGGTCTCAAACTGAAGGGTTCAAAGCAAAGTCATATCAAAGTTTATTTCAAAGGGATCATAGCAAAGGTTCAATGTCAAAGGTTCAAATATCAAAGGTAGCATAGCAGGGTTCAAATAGAACATAATGACAGATCATATAAGAGAACCAAAATAAAAGGCTCAGAGCAAATGTAGCAAATCACATAAGTAATCAAAGATGTAGAGAGATATGTCATGAGAAACCTTAACGATAAGGTCAGAATATCTGTACCTTATTCCGAAGCAAAGCAATAATCAAAAGAAAACACCCCAGGAAATCAATCCACTCCTCTTGACGACCTAAAGAAATGATGAATTCGAATTACAAACCATTCATTTAAGTTATACTTTCTATTTTTAGTAACTTTCCATTTTTAGTAACTTTCCATTTTTAGTAACTTTCCATTTTTAGTAACTTTCCATTTTTAGTAACTTTCCAAAATTAGTAATATTCATCATTTGAGATTCTATTATAGTATTTTTAAAAAGCTCTAGGGATCTTAATTATGCCAACCTTACAAGTTTAGGGTTATTATATGACAGTTTTCCATATTTTAGGTTTAATAACAAAATCACAATTTTCATGGTTAAAAGTGTAAATGTCAAAGTTCTTTATTTAATTCAGATTATACCTTCCGATTTTAGTGTATTATAAGTCCAACTTTAATTTACACAATTTACTTATTTAGCCCCTTTTTGTTTATTAACTTTTTAAACTATATCTTTAGTAGTATCCATAATTACAAAACAAGCCCTTATAGATTCATTATGACCAAATTCATACTTTTACAGTAAATATAACAAACCTTTTACTTTTCAGAATTTACCAAAGTTTCAGTCCCTCCATTTTAATTAATTAATCTCTTAATTATTATTATATGTATATTAACATTTTAAAATCCAAAATAATATCAAATGAATTTTATACCCCAACTTATTTTATACAGAATCTATTAAATTAAATATAATCACATGGTCTTAAAATAGACCCCATAGTTTCAGAAATTACAAAACAATCCTTATACTTTACATGCAAATCGGGATACAAATTAATTTCACAAAACAACCCTAATATTAATTTTTCCCCAATCACAAACATAATTATTTCCCAATCATCTGGCCATATATGCACAAGTGTAAAAATTTATCAAAAACCCTAACCCTAATTTTATTCTTTCCTTTTTCCTTATTTTCGAAATCGGCAAACACAAGTAAAATAGAGCACTTACCAACGTCATACATGCCGCCTGGCTACTGGTCTAGACGGATTTAGCAGCTTATAGCCGCTCAATATGCTCGATGAAAGGAGTCTTCAACAAATTTTTTCGGAGTTATATGTGCTATGAAAAACCTTTAAAATATATAAAATCAAATGTACAAATGGTTTTTAAGCCTATTTCATAATTACTAAAATTTAGGGTTTCGAATATGATTTAATTTATAAAATCAAAATAAAATGCATGAAACATTTTTCCCAGGTATATTATGGATTAATATGATGATAAATGAGATATAAAAATACCTTTGATGATTCTTGATGATTTTATGATTTAATAGTACCCGGTTGCTTAATTCGAACCAAATAATAACCACGATCGAACCAATCACTCCACAAACTTCCCACTATTTTTCCCACACTCCTTGACCGTCAAATTTACCTTAGAAAATCGTGCAAGCCCTTGGAAAAATTCTATGCCGTCACTTTTGGTTTTATTAGGGTTTCGGGATCTTGTTTTTAGGATTTATCAAATGAAAATGAATAAAAGAGTTATAATAGGAATATGCCGAGTTTAGGGGCTTACAAAATGAGTTTAAATCAGATTATATAAAGACATGGACCTATATATTTATTTTATTGATGACTTAATCACTATTTTACCAGCAATTAAGGCTTAAAAATTGTAAAGTTATAATTAATATATATATTGAACTAATTTCGGCCAAAAGTATACATATTTTAAATATAATTTTAGCCGTTTATCTTATATAACATAAGGTATTTTAAATCTTACAAAATTTCATAATTGTCATTTATTTGTTATTTTCATTAATTTTTACATGTTAAATTGAATTTTATTCCATGCTTTTATGAATTTTCGTGCAATTAGGGGTATGTTGGTAATTTTAATTGTGAGATTTTTGGTTTTACAGAGAAGGTTATTGCATATGCATCCCGACAACTTAAGCCTAATGAAGAAAACTATACCACTCATGATCTTGAATTAGGAGCAGTAGTGTTCACTCTTAAAATTTGGAGACACTATCTGTATGGCACAAAATGTACTGTGTTCACTGATCATAAAAGTCTTCAGCATATCTTTGATCAGAAAGAGTTGAACATGAGACAACGCCGTTGGCTAGAATTGCTTGCAGATTACGATTGTGAAATCCGCTACCATCTTGGAAAGGCAAATGTTGTAGTAAGCACAGTGTCATTAATGTTCTCAGAAGGAATTCGAAATTCAAGAAACCACTCTGAGTTAGATCATTAGTTAATGACCCATTCAATCTAATCATGTTGTAGTTCCTATCATACAATTTATTCTCCAATGCTCAAATATAAGCACTCAAGAAGAGATCGTCAAGGTTGAAAGAAAATTACGATGATATGGACAAAGCATTTTAAAACTGGAAGCTGACGAGAAACTGTTCTCTGATGGCAACGATGCATAAGAAATCGAAGTGTACACTCAATTGGTAATCTTGAGAGACTTTGATCCTGCATGAGTCCATAAATCAAAGTATTCCCTTCTGACAAGACGTTGTATAGGGATCAAAAGAAACGCTATGGTGGGCCTAATCATGAGAGCCAATCATCGGTGAATATGATTGGCAAATGTGTGGCATGCTCTAGAGTTAAGCAGTAATGTCAGAAGCCATCCGGCTTACTTAGTACAACTAAGATTCCTCTGTAGACGTGAGAGACATACAATGGATTTATCACAAAAACTACCCAAAAACCTCAATACGACTGACCCCAATCTGGGTCATTGTCGATCGCCTTACCAAATCCACACATTTCATCCCTACCCGAGAGACAGATAGTATGGAAACCCTTACAAGATTGTACATAAAGGAAATAGTCTCCCGGCATGGAGTGCCAATATCTATCATCTCGGATCGTGATAGTCATTTCACATCCAGATTCTGGCAATCATTACAAAGTGCTTTGGGTACTCAATTAGACATGAGTACGGCATATCATCCTGAAACCGATGGACAAAGTGAAAGAACCATCCAAACACTCGAAGACATGCTTCGAGCCTGTGTTATAGATTTTGGAAAAGGATGGGAAAAACACTTACCATTAGTAGAATTTTCTTACAATAACAGTTACCATGCCAGTATTAAGGCAGCACCATTTGAGGCACTTTATGGTCAAAAGTGCAAATCACATGTTTGCTGGGCCGAAGTTGGAGATGTTCAACTTACGGGACCAGAAATAATCCATGAAACCACCAAGAAAATAGTGCAAATTCGACAACGCTTGCAAGCTGCAAGAGACCGGCAGAGAAGTTATGCCAATATAAGACGAAAGCCTTTAGAATTTCAAGTTGGAGATCGAGTTATGTTAAAAGTGTCACCTCGTAAAGGTGTCATCCAATTCGAAAAACGAGGAAAGCTTAATCCCCGGTACATTGGACCATTTAAGATTCTTAAAAGAATCGAACCAGTGGCGTATAAACTTGAACTTCCTGAAGAACTCAGAAATGTCCACAATACCTTCCACGTTTCTAATCTAAAGAAATGCTTATCTGACGAATCCCTTGTCATTCCAATGAAAGAACTTTGGCTTGATGACAAACTCAACTTTGTGGAAGAACTAGTGGAGATCATGGATCGAGAAGTCAAGCAACTGAAACAAAGTCGTATTCCTATAGTCAAAGTAAGATGGAACTCCAAAAGAGGACCAGAATTTACATGGGAACGCGAAGATCAAATTCGTGCCAAGTATCCACATCTGTTTTCAAACATCACTCCGGCATCCAACTAAATCTCGGGACGAGATTTCTTTTAAGGGAGGGAGACTATAACAACCCGTAATTTTCATCAATGTAATTATCCATCTATTAAATTAGATGCACTGTAATATCCATCTATTATATATATACCACCTTTTTACAGGGAAATTTTTGCTTTATCTCATTATGTAACGTAGTTTACATAACTAAAGTAAACGAGCTCACGCAACCTACCTATGCCAATTCTATCTATGTCTATATCATGTAAACATCCTAATATGTCAAGTCTATATCTTAATATCATTTTTACCAAGTACATTACCCATTTAACGTACCATTTACAACGTTATTTCAAAACGAACTTTAAACATTAAACGTTTATATCAAACCCTAATTATATGTAATGTACACATATAAAATGAATGTACAAGTATTCAAGGCATGTGTACAAGTATCATAGCATAATATTTGAATCATACTTCCCTCCAAAACCATGGTACAACACGTTTAAGCTCAATGTACAAATCAATAAAGCACGGATTCAAATAAGCTCATTTTACCACTATTTTTCTTCTAGTTTCTTACCATTACTTAAGCACTAAGTACAAGCTCCTAATGCACAACATTTAAACCCTAATTACCCTAATCCTAAACCCTAATCTACGTCCTAAAACCTAAAACCCTAACCCGAAACCCTAAACTAGTTTTAAAACCCTAATTTCATTTTAAAACCTAAACCTTAAACCTAAACCCTAATCCTAACACTAAACCTTAATCCTAAACCCTAAATTATCCTTAATCCTAACCCTAATCCACGTCCTAAATACTAAAACCGTAACCCAACCTAAATTTCAAACCGACACCACTTAATTTCTTTTTTGGAACCCATTGTAAACCAAGTAGCATCAAGTGCACCACCATGACCTCACTACTACATCACCACTAAGCACCTTACCCACCTCTTTGCCTCCTTGCTTTCTATAATACTTGGTTACCAAGCAAACACCCCATTGTCCCTTTTTGCAAACTGAACCCCTACACCCTTCCACCATGCAAAGCTACACTCTAGGCTCCTCCATTTATCATCACCTAGTGCCCCTTAGTCATTCCCCTAGCCAACCCTGGCGACCACACCAAGAAAACTTTGCAAACACGCACCAAGAAACTTGGCCACCAAGGTGTTCGAGTACTATTATACCGTAGCAGACACATACTTTTCAAACACACCTCAAATCTTCATCACGCAAAACACAAATGAGTTCTAAAATCAGACCACGGTGGATCAAGAGAAGCCTTAAGAGCAGAATTGAACCAGAATCACGAAAAGAAGCCCTTGAAGGTTGGTTTTTAGGGTACGGTATCCAGAATAAGTCGTACGACGCATATAAGCTAAGTTAAAGCTCATAAAATCTGTTCCCTAAGCCTCATAATCTGTTTGTAGACATGTATTCATAGATTCTCAATCGCAACTATATAACTCTTGTTTTGAGCCTTGAATCCTTAATGTGCCAATGCATATTTTTGGTTAAATGTAATCCTAGTAAAATGACCGTTTTGATTTTCTAGGCAACTGATTCCTTTTTGTAAACTATGTTACGTTAGAACATTCTTATTTTCAGTTATTCTAATAAGCATGGACCTGCAAAACTCTTTTGGATTAGCAAAAATTATCAAAATTAAGAATTTTGGACTTGATTTGCATATTGTTATCATGCATAGGGGTATATAATCGGGTACTTTTAAATTATATACTGAGGGCAGAAAATGGTCACTTTTCTAGAAGCTATAACTATGAGGGGCTGTTTGCCAAGTTCTAAAGTTAAAGGTTTAAATTACATATACTTTATATATAAAGGACTAAATTTGTAAAAGTTTATAAATCAAGGGTATTTATTGCCATTTTTGCAAACTTAAAAATATAAAATATAATATTTTTATATAAATTATAAAAATATATATTAATATTATAAGACTCGATTTTATTAAAACCCGACACATTTATCGTTATTAATCATCGATCGACGCATTATAAATCAATTACGTTATATATCTAACGTAATTTATCATCGACTAGCTCTTGAAGAAACTTAAAATCTTATCGTATCACGTTACTAGAGAATTTCATGTGAAGGGTTTCATTTGGGTATTTGTTTTGACGTGTTTGCTGGGTTTACGATTTAAAGTGTCCTGACTCCTCAAAGGCTATACATGACCTCTGATTTTGATAGCCCGAACAGTGATTACAATTAATTCTATAAGCATTAATAAAATCAAAATATGATGTTAAAACTCTGTAAAGTTTTGAAACCTAAACAATCAAACTAAGACTTGACATATTACCCCAGGTTGCGTTTGACGAGGCCGTTACTTTCACTTGATATACTTTTGACATCAATCAGATTTCCCTGTTAAGGTGAGTTCATAGCCTAGTATTTTAAATCTTTAAAATGTTTCATAAAACCTGCGAGGGGGATACATACTATAAAGCATGAATACGAGTGTTTTTCCAACTGTATGCTATCCTGATATATTATTGCCTAAGTCCTTACTTTTGCCATTAACACCCCACTATCATGAACCGTTAATTACTTTTGGAGTAAGCGTGAATGTTGTGAATAGATCTATTTGGGACTGAACTTCCTCGTTGGTGTACCTATAATTTTTGGTAACCAAACGCACTTCATTTGAATCACTATACGGGTGTTTAGCAAAGGCACCCGTTGGGGCAACTTCTTGTGATTATTGATTATCTTAATGTCTCGGTGTCATGAGCTTAGGGCAATAATACTGTTTTCTATAATAATTGTACTCATTGCAATTATTACACTTATGGGTGTATAACAACGTAACCTACTATTGAACTTGTATTCAAACTGTTTAACATAAACCTATGAATTTCACTCAACCTTTTTGTTGACTTTTTACTATGTTTATCTTAGGTAACTGAGCACCTTATGGCACGGAGTGGCACGGACTTGAAGATGGCTAAACTTTTATCATTCAAACTTTATGTTTCTAGATGTTTGGGACCTCTCTTCTGTAAAAACACTGATGAATAAATGAATGATAACTAATTTTTCCAAATACGTCTCTTTACGATTCGTTTTCTATGATTATGACTGTTGTACTATGAAATAATACCCCAGATTAGCTTCCGTTGCTATATGTCAAAAATGGGGGTGTTATATGCTAGTACAAGTTAGTAAGGACATGTTGTCGGGTGTATTTTGTCCTCTACATAAACACCACAGCCTTTTTCTTTTCTTGTTATTGGAAACCATGTTTGGTGGAATGTACTTGTAATGTGAAACAATGGAGATCACCTTCTGGATATTGGACGTATGATTGGGGAGCGTATGTACTACCCCTGGCTTTATTATGGAGATTATGATCGTTATTACTTCAACACTTATGATGATGCTCGTTGTTTATTTCATGATATATATGTAGAGGTTGTTGTTACCTCGAGACACTTGTCGTATCTTAGGAGTATCTTGACTCTTAGTGTGGACAATTTCAGTTAGCGAATATATCGCCCGTTTACCTCATTCGATTGCATTGATTCTTGACTTACTACTTCTTGTACTTGCTATGATCCTTGATCCCAAACCACCTTAATGTCATTTTATGAACAATTGATTCCAAAATATACAATAATTTATGAAATGTTTTATCAAACTAAATACCAAATTGCGTTGATTTTCACAAGAAGACAAAGCAAAAAATGTGCTTCCCAAAAATGAATGAACAATAGCCGACGTGTTTCTCGAAATGGAGGTAACAAAATAATTTTCCATTTCTATGTCAAATGATTTACTTATTTGCAAGGATATGTCAAAAACTTTCATCATCATATACGGTGTGTAATAATCGAAAAGTTTTCTTTTTGACGAGGACGGATGTATCGTCGCTTGATCCTCAATTATGCATAGCCTAGCTAACTATGCATAATTCAGGAAGAGCCACGCTATGTCAAATTAAGCGTCGCCTTTAAACTAGTGGTTTTGGATAAATGTTTGGGTGAGAACACTTCCAAATGGTGGATCCTTATGCGAATAATCCTATTCGATTCAATTTTGTAAGAACAAGCCCGAACTTTCTTGCGTTCCTTGAAATCTTTTCTTTTGGATGGTTTTGACATAGAAAGTCACCAAGACTGAACCATTCCGGAGAGAAATTATTGTATGTCATAAATGACACATGAAATAGGTTGGTTTGGTGATATAACACCAAGAAACCTAATACTGACACTAAGAAAGGATCTTCTTGAGGTTAGAAGATTGCTGAAGCGAATGAAAAGCCGAGTTAGAATAACTCTGAGGCTAGTGAAGGAGACTTCTCCTACATTAAATGTATATCGTGTTTTCTTCCTTTCCTTTTGATATGTCAATTGGAGTCTGTATAGGAAACTTCACTACGGCAAACCATAAATCACTCTTGTTGAATAAAACTGTAATCGTGAAGAAGACTTCTTCCCCCAAAATGTATGTGTTCGATCATCTAATATTGGTGATGAATCCTACACAAACTCGAGCCGTGAATTCGAGGTGTTCGATTTGTTCCTATTCTACCTTCAGACTCGAATAACAACGTAGAGTCATGCGAGGATGGCTCAAACAAGGAGAGCCCTCGGCACGAGAGCCAAACACAATGGTCGGATCCTACTGGATCATAGTGATGCCGTATGTTATCATTTTCTGTAGGGAATAAAACGGTAAGTGATGGACAGTTGAAGTTTACCGACTTTGTGGCAGTAGATGATAGACAATCCCATTTGCCGTCTCCATTTATTCAGTTGAGGAGTCCTTGTGCTTAACTCGATCCCCCTTGATCTTTGATGATCAACGGCGGACCGCCATAGTTAAAACTTATGTGCAAAATTTATGCTTGCTATGTGTTTGTGTGTTATGTGATTTCTAGTCGAGTGGTCGTACATATTTGCGAGCGCGAGGCGTCATTATTATATGACGTCGGATCGGCTGGGTACGCCTACCCGTATTATGGCGCAAAATAATTCGAGATGATTTAAGGACACATGGAGCAGTCGCGTTTGGTGTGTGAGCTCGAAGTGGTCCCCGCGGGTGGCAGCCAAGCCGGTGACGATCGTGCTTGGGGCACCGTGAAGAATGCACAGAGTTTGATAATATAAGCAAACTTGACCATTTCATAGGCCCGTGAGCACCCTGTGATGTAAAAAAAATTTGGGTATGTATCCATGGCTATAAAGTCAGTAAGCACCCTGTGATGTTGAAAATTTCTTTTTGGGTATGGATCCGCGTATGAACACCCTACAATGTTAAAAATCTTGTTAAAAATCTTTTTGGATATGCATCCATGGCTATCAGGCTCGTGAAAATCCTGTAACTCTAAAAACTTTTCTTTGGTTGGACTTAGCAGGAATTAAGTAAAAAAAATTGTTGTTAATCATGGCTTGACTATTAGCAAGCATGATTTAATAAAATTAGGTCGGAGGGGTACGCCTTTTTCCCCAAAGCTAAACGATTTGCATGGCTTGCCGATTAGCGAGCATGCAATTATGTGATTTTTTATGCTTAATGATAAGCGCCTTGTTTTGAATAATGTTCTAACGCTTTCGATGGAGTTATGTACACTCCAAACGACGCAATCTCTTTTAACGAAACCCGTTGGACGATATGTGTTTTGATTTGATCGGTGTGATCACCGATGATTTTTGAATTGATTGTCGCTTTGAAAATTTTCCAAATGCGTCCGAGGTCGTGTGGCCATAATGTGAGATCATGTGAATCCATTCGAGAATGACATCTTTCACTCATTGCAAGTGAAATTGGGACGAATAAAGCGATTAAAGCGTCGGGCGAGAGTAGTCGCCAAAATTTTTATCAAAATCAATATTCTGTTTATATTCCCAAAAAGAGAACATTTCATGCAGTAACTATTATTTATTCTATATTAAGTTTCTATCTTACTTAATTGTTTTATTGAACCCTTCGAACACGTTAGCAAGCTATACAACTTGAACTACCTCGGGAAACTCAGTAGAATCCATATCGCCTTTTGCGTCTTAAACCCGAGGAGATGTTTATCTCATTAAACCTTCTCTTTTCTCTAGATGCATTTTGACTAGTCATTAAGCTACAAATTATCTAGGATCCTATAAAGATCATGTACCATCAGGTCAAACAATTAAATCAAGGTCGCATCCTCATCTTTTCGCAAGTAAACTGATGGCGAGCAAGGCGAATCAAGCACCGGGATGGCGCTCCTCTAAGGGGAGAAGGATGTAACATTTCGTATTTAAGGTCACTACTTATCCCGAACTTATATTAATTTCTAAATTTTATAGAATTTACTCTTATTATTTTTAGTCGGTTTTATTAAAATCGTCAATTTTTAAAACTTTCGCGAATCCTATACTTGGAGTTTATCCGTTTTAGCGATCTAGAAATCAACGAATGCCTATTTCAAGCCTTGAGAGCTTATTTATTTTATTTTTAGTATTTTTTTTCAATTTTTATTTATGTTTGGCCGAACCGAGTCTAAAACCGTGTTTTACAAAATTTAACGCGTTAAGTAGAACAATTAGGCCCGAGACCAACTACTACAAGATAAATTTAGCCCAAATTTTCCCTCCCTTCTTCTTTGGTTCGGCAGCCAAGCCCACACAACACATTTGATACATTTTTTTTCAAGCCCAAGATCTCTTAATAAGAATTTAACAATTAACCCATATGTCTAACCAAGCCCATTGAGTAACGACTCAACCCATCTTTTATTTTGTTATACATGTCGACCCACACACTCAGATTCAATGCAGTGATAAAAAAAATCAACCACACACTCTCTTGTTTCCCTCTCTTGTTCGACACAAGCTACCAAACCACCACTATCACCACCTACCATCCACCAAAACACTCTCATTCTACTCCAATTCCACCCTAAACTAAACCCTAATCATTTTCATTCACTAGAAACCTCCATGCAGAAATTAATATGTAGATTGAAATTTTTGAAGGTTTTTGATTTTTGGGTTTTGGTCTAATTAAGAGTAATTAAAGTATCAAGGGTTTGATAATAAGGGTTTAATCAAGATTTGGTACAATGAAAACGAGTTTTAGTCATTGATTTGGGGTCTTGTGTGTTCGGCCAAGATCAAACCCCCATGGTTTTGATTGTGTTTTGATCATCTAATTGATTTTAGTGCATTGTAAGCCTTTTGTTTTCTTTTCAAATTGATTTGATTATATATATGTTGCATGTATATTGATCAAGTTTGAGAATCCATAGATTAAGTTAGAAATTGTGATTTTAATGTTGTTGGTGAATTGGGTGATTTAGTAGTGGTGAGAGGGTAGCTTGAGGTTAGTAAAAGTGAAATTGATGCGAAATATTAAAGATTTGAGAGGGTTATGAAACCCTCATTTAGATCAGAAAATTAGGCATATGATTCAGAAAATTAGTGATGTTGTAAACTGAGATTTTGTTGTTTAAAATGTTAGAGGTCGTCCCATTGATCGTTTCGATATAAAAACCGAGTTCTAACTCTTAAAAACGAGAAAGATGTGACCATTTGTAGTTGTGAATTATTTTCGGCAAAAACTCAGCACTAGTCCATTTTGTAGCAGATTTTTAGTCGACTTTCGGACGTCGTAACTTGGTCGTGTCAAAGCTTTTCTAGGTTTTTAGGACCTTAAAACTAATCTACTAATCGAGTATACTCCAACGACTTAGGCTCGACGATTTTCAGAATGTAAAAGTGAGTCAACCCCTTTGTACAAGATTAAGTGTCAAAACAGTACTTGCTGTCCAGAAATTCACTTGTAAAGATGCTGTGTGCAGGCGGGTCAAAACTTAATATTTTTGGATGAAATTTAAACGGGAGCTTTTCTATGATATGTGTGACCTACTAGATTTTTTTTCAGATTTTTATAAAATATTTAAAGGGGTCTGCTACTGTCCAACTTTTACTAAGTTTCTGCAGGCCCTCTTTTGAACTTGTAATTGTATGCTAGTGTTTATAAAGAATATGATTTACTTAGAATCTTTGGGGCAAACGCAGAAGTAAGTTAAGATACATATGAGTCTAGGGAAGAAGTATATAAGAAAGAGTTAAAGCCATTTAGCAAGTCGTTAAGCGATAACAAGTTACTAGTAAAACCGGCGTAAAATTCTGAAAATGTGTAACGAATAGAAATAATAAGTGTGTTGTCTCATGGATTCCTAACTATAGATTTTCATGTACGTACATATATATACATGTTATGATTTCAATAAGTTGCATATTTTATATAGTTCAAATATTAATAGTATATTACTATTATTAATAGGCATTCGCCTAGGTTGATTTTCGATGTTCTTGATTTTTTTTTTTCCTTCGTGAATTTCTTGATTCCGGCATTGCTATTCACGATGAATTCATAAGCCTCGCATTTAAATCTTTCTATGTTTACAAAAACCGCGAGGGAAGATACAGTGATTGTTTTAGCAAGATCGAACCACAGGTGGTTTTAAATCATTGAACGTATTTCTAATGGTATGATTGTGGGCCCTCACGAGAAGAACTACATTTCTAACACACTATGAGTCTCACCCTTTGGTTACATGATGTAGTCAAGAGTAGGACCTTCATGACTGTTAATTAACCAGATAATCCGGTAAAAACGCATAATGCAATAATAATAGATCTATTTTGGCCTAACGACTTATCTGGTGTATGTTCCTCGCGAGGAAATACGGAGTCATATTGTATTTAGTATTAGGAGTGTGTAGCAACTATACACTCCCAGGTTGGGCACATGTTTAAGGTTCGTCCGGCTCTAGGACATCGTTGTGATTATTCTATGAACTAAATGTTTTGTTATGCTTGTGTTCCAAGTGATTCTTTAAAAACTCTATGGATTCACTCAACATTTTGTTGACGTTTTAGCATGTTTATCTTAGGTATATGCTTGCTTCTTGGATGGGATGGAATGCGGATATCGAAGGACGTGGACTTAGTGAACTTTGTACATTCGATAAAATGTTTTAAAGGAAAATTGTCATATTGTGACTTATTTGGAAATGAGTTTTCTAAAAGTTATTGGAACCTTGTAACTCTGATCCTTTTAATAAAATCAAATGTAATCTTTATTAGTAAACGTTTCTTTTAAAGTCGTTTACCGTGACTCGTGAGCTTGTATTACGAAGTAGCATCCCAATGTTGTATTCTGCTGCGTTGTAAATTTGGGGGTGTTATAATATGGCCCAAAAAAACAAAAAAATGTAAATCAGGTATTAATTAGATTACGCTTATTTCCCATCTAAAAACCCTTTAAATTAACAAACCTTATAAACATTTAAAGACAAACTTCCAGATAATTTAACATCTCAAAATACCACATAAATATTAAAATAAACAATGGATCAAATGAAATAATAAAATAATTTATGTAAAATAGTGGGCTTTATAAAAAAAGTAAATGAACTAGTAAGTTTAATACCAAAACTTGGGCTTTATAAAAAAGTGAATGGGCTTTTATAAAAACATTAAAACTAGTTAATTTATTCTAACTAACTTGGGCCTAGATAAACATTAAAACTAGTTAATTTATACTAACTAACTTGGGCCTAGATACACACGAAAATCGTGCACTCATTTTCTTCTCCAACTGAACAACACAACGGCTGACTGCAAGTTTAAACATTTTTTTCCACCGTATAGTGATGGGTAAACAAAGATGTCGGTACCCCGTCGAAAAGTGGTCGCAATATAAATAAAATACCGACAGATTTCCGTCGATATTAATATCCCTCGGGATTTTGTCGGAATTCCGTCTGAAAAGCATCGCTAAAAATTGATCAAAATATCAGTCGTTACTTTGACGGAACTTCCTTGGTAATTTGCGACGGATATATGTTAGTCGGAAATTCCATCGTTGTAGCTCTATTTTCTAGTAGTGATATCAAAAAGAGATAAGGTTGTACTTGTCACTTCAAATTAGAGGTTTTTTTTTGTTGTTTCAAAAAACAGCTTCAAAAAAACTTATAGAGATAGCATTCAACAAGAATTCAAAAACTCAATTCAACAACTATAATAAACTTAGCAATCGGTAGTGAACATTCAAGTTCAAGACTAACTTGGCCATCACAAAAAATCTATTCAATTTCAAAGTAGCGGTTGTGAAACAAAATATTGAGATTTAGCACGTCGTTGATTCAATAAATGCCTTATATACATATACATGCGCTGCAATGTAAAGATGAATAATCAACAAACTTGTGTGTTTGTCTTAATGTAGACCAATGGCGATTTCCTTGACATCACAAATTGCTTAAATGTTTACATTGAATGCTATAGTATGCATAAGTGCTCAAGTAACATGTTATCATTGAATGTGTTAAAGTTATTATATTCATAAAGTTACTGGAATGTGTTAAAGTTACTGTATTTATGAATGACCACTATTTTTTTTCCTTATAATTATCACATGTCTCTAAAAGTTTTTTTTGTTTATTGAATAGATTGTTTGATAACTATATTATGCAAGAGGATCCTTACATTGATAAAGAAACACTTGATAGAGCTCGAGATGAGAAATTTACTCAGTGGTTTAAGGAACATATACAATCAAATGGTGGAAACGAACACTTAAAAGTCTTAGCACGAGGACCAATGCATTATGTTGAGTCGCATAAAGGTTACTTTGTAAATGGTTACAAGTTACACACCTTGAAACATGGTGATGGGCGAGTCACACATAATAGCGGGGTATGCATGAAAGGTTCTGCCTATAATGAGTTTGAATCTGATTATTATGGATTGTTGGTTGAAGTTTTAGAGGTAAATTACCATGATAGTAATGGTCGTTATGTTGTAGTGTTGTTCAAGTGTGATTGGTTTGAACCTATTCAAGGGGTAAGGGTTAACCGTAAGCATGATTTGGTTGACATCAAGTGCAAGTCAAAGGGATGCCAAAATGACCCGTTTATCCTTGCATCACAAGCGGAACAAGTCTACTATGCACCATATCCGTCAATGACCAAGGATTTAAAAGATTGGTGGGCTGTTGTTAAAGCGACACCGAGAAGCATATTTGAAGTAACATAATGCTCTAGTGAAGTAGTTGACGATAATGTGGATGTTGAAGAGTTCTTTCAAGAGAACGAAATGCCAACGTGTTTAAACAAAACTGATGCAAATGCGAACACTAAAATTATTTCTCTTGTCACTCAAGGAGAAATAGAAGAAGTTGGTGATTTAGACGTTGGCGATGCATATATAGAAGTTAGTGAGAATGAAGAAGAGTTTGTAGATACATATGATAATTTGAAAGTTAGCGAGGCTGAAGAAGAGTTTATAGATACATATGATGATTCAGATGACGATAACAAACTCGCTTTATCTGATCATTCTTCTGATGAGGATAAAGTTAACTTATCTGATCATTCTTTGAATGATTAGTACGTACTTCATTTAATTTTTTCTTACCATTGATGCAATATGTTGTCTGCTTATATGTAAATACTCGTGTTGATTATATAAAAATCCATCATTTTTTTTTCTTTTCTACTCCTAATCACTACTACATACTCCTACAATCATCGACATTACTCAAATATTAACCTTTATCAATCTTACAAGAGAAAACCACATGCAAGGGGTTTATTAACAATCTTGATTTTATTAGTTTCTTTGATTTTGGGGGTAAAGAATAAGCTTAAGGGTTGCAGACTAGTGTGTTACAAGATTTGGGGTTGCTAAAAATCAAGGGTTTGGTTATATTGGTGGTGTTTGGGTTTCGGCTAACACAAGGAGTAAGAAGGATTTCGTGTTGGTTATTTTCCTTGCATTTGCTAACTATTGTGAGCATTCTTAAAACCCTATTTGAGGTTATTTTCTTGTGATTATGCATGCATTTGTATATTATATATATTTTGGAATCTATATGTTTAAGTACTAAATTGATATTGAGGTGATTTTAATTAGTTTAAGGTGTTAGTGAAAGGAGATAGGTTAGCTAGGCGTATTTGTGAAGTTGTGACGTGGTAAAAATAAACGTTTGTTTTGTGTTTTTGAAACGGGTTGGTGAATGCAGAAAGTTACATCGCCCCTTTTGGATGTCGTAAAAATGTTTTAGTTATATTTTGATTTAAAAATAAGGTAGAGCTTGTTTTGTCGATCGTTTTCATATATGGATCGTCCCGTATCTCCCAAAAACGAAGTTTTTATGGTCAAATGAAGTTTAGAAAAAGTATCGTAAAAATTCAGCTCATAAGGTAAATATTAGTTGCTGTCAGATTTTTAAATGGGTATTTTCGTCACTTTCCGGTCCGTTTCGGCCTTCGGCCGAAACCTGAAAGTTGTTCGGAAGGCCGTTTTACTTCCCCGCGAGGATTTCTAAGTCTAAAAGTGGTGTATTACGGGTCCTAAAAAGCTAGAGTAAAAATCTGTGTTTTTCTATTTATTTAAGCTGCATCACACCTGATATAAAGGCGTTTTCGTCCATTTCTGTCGAGTTTCGGGTCTCGGCCAAAACTAAAAAGTTGTCCGAAACGTCGTTTTATATCAAAATGCTTTAGCGTCCAGGTCGTGAAAATGTATTTTTGTAGGTCGTTTTGGACGGGTCAGAATTTAGAAAACTTATAATAAAAGTCAAACTTAGAAAAAGATGGATTAACTGCTGATTTTTGTTAAAAAAAATGGGATTTCGAGCGTTTTAGTGTCCGTTTGAAATTGAAAAACATTAACGAACATTATTAGATGATTAATAAATTATTGGGTTTCCGGTGGTTCGGTCACGTTTAAAAATAGGAAGTCTATTTTTGGAAACTTTATATATATATATATATATATATATATATATATATATATATATATATATATATATATATATATAAAGACATATTGTGGGAAATAAGAATAGTATATGAATAATGGATGGGTTGGTATTAACGGGAACATAAAGTTTTATTTAACGATATTAATGTGTTCGAAAGTCAGAACATAGTAAAAATGGGAACTTTCTAAAAAGAGAAACTTTTCGGAAAAATGGCTTAAATTAATTATGAGTGTAATAATATTAATGAGAGCATCTCAATAAATAAATTTAGGACGCACGTTTGGATTCTATGGGTGCTTCTTCTGTAGTTAATAAACTACAATCGATTTTTTTAATCGTATTTTTCTCCTTTGTGTGAGTTGTTATCAGATGAATGAAGGATCTATCTTTGTTGTTGTTTCATCGCAGTGTTTCTTATTTTCTGGCTCATTAGCACCTCATTCTTTTCCTCGTTACTTCGTGTGAATTTGAAAGATAATACATACACAACAAAAGTAAAACTCCTAGTTCAGCCAATGTATTCAACGGACTCTCTTACCTTCATTTTGTCGATTGAATAACTCCTTACACTAATTTCTTTTGAGCGTTACTATGTTTTGATACCTTTCATGCTTACTTCTATCCATTGTTATTATGATTAAATCATTCTTTCGTTTGCAACGATAAATTCTACAATTGACTCTCTATAGCATCCCAATTCGCGATCTGTTGGAACAAATGGCTCTCTATGTTTATTCTCTCTGAATACTTCTACGTTTGTTCGATCATTCTTTATACTTGCTAAGATCTATCACTTTATATTAGAAACCATTTTGCTGTTAGCTCATAAACTATTTTACTGATTTTCTATAAACCAAATTATTGTCAACTTGTATACTATTTCGTTTTCATTTTATAAATTGTTTAGATTACTTTACAAATCGTTTGCCTAAGACCTTATAAACATTTTCATAATCATCCGATAAACCATTTTGCTACTATACTATAAACCGTTTTACTATTACTATCGTTTTATAAACTATTCTGTTGTCATCATATGAGCTATTTTACATTCACTTTATGAGCTATTTTACTACATTATAAAACCATTTAATACCATTATATATATAGCACTAGTTTGACGAAAACGAGCATTGCATCGTAGTCCTCAATTATACATAGCCTGATCACGTATGTATAATTCAGGAAGGATCATGCTATGCCGAGAGTAGTCGCCAAATTTTTTATCAAAATTAAATTTCTATTTATATTCCCAAAAAGCAATCATTTCATACATTAACTATTATTTATTCCATATTCGGTTGTTATCCTACTTAATTGTTTTATTGAACCCTTCGAACACGTTAGCAAGCTATACAACCTAAACTACCTCGGGAACTCAGTAGAATCCTTATCACCTCTCGCGTCTTGAACCCGAGGAGACGTTTACCTCATTAAATCTTATTGTTCCACTAAATTCATTTCGTCTAATCATCAAGCTATAAATTATCGAGGATCCTGTAGAAGATCGTGGACCATCAGATCAACCAACTTAAACAAAGCCGTATCCCCATAATTAAGGCTCGTTGGAATAGCGGCGAGGCCCGGAGTTCACATGGGAAAGAGAAGATTACTTCAAGAGCAAGTATCCACATCTTTTCTCGAACAAGAAGGCGAGTATGAAGAGTCGAGCACCAGGACGGCGCTCCTGTAAGGATGGAAGGATGTAATATCCCGTATTTATGGTCATTATTTATCTCGAGCTTATATCTAATTTTAAAATTTTATAGACATTTTATTATTTTTAGTAGTCGGTTTTAATTAAAAATCGTCGTTTTAATTATTCGCTAGTCATGTTTTTAATATTTATCCGCTTAGCGTTCGAGAAATCAATAATATCATATTTTAAGCTTCAAAAAGCTCAATTATTTTATTTTAGTACTTTTCTGACTTTTATTCGCGTTTTGGCCGAACCGAGTCAAATTGGATTTTTATAAGCCATTGGGCTTAAAAATAAATACAAATAACAAAGGTTCTAATAGGGTACTAGTTCAAAAAAAAAGCCCAAATACCCCCTCCCCACATAACCGGTTACACTATTAACAAACCCAACATTCCATTTTATTTTTTTATGAGTGTCGATACCTACAATGTTTGGGAATCCTATAATCCAGATATATATATACAAGATACTCTTTCTTTACTCAAAACCCATAATACGTATGGTAGCTAAAAAATAGGACACCGAATCCTCCTTCTTCTCCTCCTGTTCGACGGTCAAACAACAAAAACTACCAAATCACCATCAAAAATCCACCTTAACAATTCCATTCTACTTCAAATCAAACATACACTAAACCCTAATCATCCCTTTACACTAGAAATCTCGATGCATAAATTAATATGAAGATTGAAAATTTTAAAGGTTTTTGATTTTAGGGTTTTAGTCTAATTAAGGGTAATTAAAGTATCAAGGGTTTGATAATAAGTGTTTAATCAAGATTTGGTACAATGAAAATGAGTTTTAGTCATTGATTTGGGGTCTTGTGTGGTCGGCCAAGAACAAATCCCCATGGGTCTGATTGTGTTTTGATCATGTAATTGATTTTAGTGCATTGTAAGTCTTTTGTTTTCTTTTCAAATTGATTTGATTATATATATGTTGCATGTGTATTGATCAAGTTTGTGAATCCATGGATTAAGTTAAAAATTATGATTTTAATGTTGTTTGTGAATTGGGTGATTTAGTAGTGGTGATAGCTTAGCTTGAGGTTAGTGAAAGTGAAATTGATGCAAAATATTGAAGATTTGAGAGGGTTATGGAACCCTCATTTAGATCAGAAAATTAGGCTTATGATTCGGCAAATGAGCTATGTTGTAGACTGAGATATTAGAGTTTAGGATGACAGGCATCGTCCTAATGAAGATTTTGATATAAGGATCGCGTTCTAACTCTTAATAACGAAAAAGATATGGTGATTTGAATTTAGGAAATTGTTTCGACAAAATTCTGCACACGTTGTTTTTGTGCAGAATTTTAGTCCATTTTGCGAGTAGTGTAACTTGGTCATGCTAATAGCTTTACTAGATTTTCAGGACCCTATGTTTAACGTTCTTAGAGTCTATTTCCAACGAACTTAGGCCTCGTCAGATTTTCAGATTGTAAAAGTGAGTCAAAAAACATTTGTTCAAGATTTAAGTGTCAAAACTGTGTTTGCTGCCCAATAAAATTCGATTGTAAAAAGATGCTGTTTGCAGGAGGGTCTAAAACTTATTATTTTTGATGGAAATTTAATCTGGGGAGTTTGTCCATTATAGTGTGACCTACTGGATTTTTTCAGATGATTTTTATTAAAATATTTAAAGGGATCTGCTACCGTCCAACTTTTGCTAAGTTTCTGCAGGCCCTGTTTTGAACTTGTAATTCTATGCTAGTGTTTATAAAGAGTATTATTTACTTAAAATCTTTGGGAAAAACGCAGGAGTAAGTTAAGATACATTATGAGTCCTCTCTAGGGAAGTAGTTTATAAGCAAGTGTTATTGCCTTTTAGATAGCGTTAAGCGATAACTAGATTTGTGTTTAAACACTGTTTTGTAATAATTCTAAAATGTGTAACGAATAGAAATAATAAGTGTGTTGTCTCATGGATTCCTAACTATAGATTTTCATGCACGTTATAGGTATTTATTATTTTTATATATTTATTTTTATATTTTTTTTATATTTTATATTTATATCTTATATAATTTTATATATATATTTTTGTTAGTTTTAAAGAAGTTGCATTTTCATTTATTAGTTTGATTTTATTTTTTAATAGTTCACGGTTGTATTTTCGCGTCTATTCCTTCGTGATTCTTGATCGGCGTTTCTATTCACGGTGAGTTCATAGCCTCGCCTTTATAAATTTTAAATGTTTTCTTAAACCCCGTGAGGGAGATACATGCTACTTTATCAAATTTTGATCACATGTTGTTCTTTCTTTGGATGCTGGCCCGATATATTTACCTTGGATCTGCATTAAGTACCTCATTGTACAAAAGACAACAATCGTGAACCGTCAACTGCCTATGATGGGTAGGCGCTGTTACAATTAATAGATCTATGGGCTTGACAACCCGGTTCGGTGTTTGGGGACACGTCCATTACAGGAACCCCAATGTTCGGACATATTGTATTCGAGATTTTATTAGGTATATGATAAGATACCTAGCCTGGGGGCATTATTATTATTATTATTGAATGATCTAAAATGATCCATATTTCGTCCATGGGATCAGTGTCACGAGCTTAATGCAATATTCCTGAAATGACTTGTATGATCAACAAGTTCATCATTAAATCACTATTTATGCTTGTGTTCTAACTTATTTATATAAACTCTATGATTCACTCTACGTTTTTGTTGACTTTTAGCATGTTTTATCTCAGGTAATCAGGGTTAAAGACTTGGAGTACACGAGGAGGAGCTTGCTCTAAATTGTTTTGTTAACTTGTTTTATGTTCCATTCCTCAAAAGTACATTTGCTTATGGTTGTGGTTTTAAGAAACTTGTAATTTGGATTTGGTAACGTTTTTGTGGGACAATGTTTTAGTACTCTAAATTTTCATGAATGGAACAATGTTATAAACGTCTCTTTTGAGTCGTTCTTTATTTACTTATGATTTTGTGCTATGAATTAACACCCAAATGTTGGTTCCGTTACGTGTTAAGTTTAGGGGTGTTAAAGATTGGTATCAAGAGCCATAAGTTATAGAGAACTAGGTCATTTTTCAAAAACCTAAACTATAACTTTCTTTCCCTATTTTTCGCGCACTAATGCTCCTCGTGTTTCCCGTTCAAGTCATACTTGTGATTTCTATTTTAGTAATTATGCACGCTTCAGGTGCATTATTGTTATGTATTTATATGAAAATTACTATGATACATATCGAGATATATATCGATTGTTGGGCTTAATATTAAAGCATTGTCATTTATTCACATGACTAAATAAATTGTCAGTTGGTTATCATACTCATTTTCGATGTACCTTCGTTCATTCGTATCTTGTATAAATTCCTATTTATATAGTGACCTTACGAATTAAAATTTGCGTGATTTTCATATTATCATGGTTTAAATCCTAGCCTCCTGATCCTTCATTATATCGGATATTGATTTTACAATACTCGTTATTCCTTTTCAATCCTTTAAGTTATCTTCGGAATTATTGATACATATTTTCCTTATATCGGTCAGTTGTATATTATATATTGGACCACTTCGCTTATAGATGTACTTATGATTTCTCTTTAATCCTATTTACTTATTCGAACATCAATATTGGTATTTTATAAGGATACCTGCATATACGAATTACCTTCTTCTCGCTCGTTTACGATTATCTCCGTAAGTACCACTATCTACTTATATAAAAGTAATTTATATAAGTGTCGACTGTTTACGATCACTTATGTCTACTTTGTAGAGTGCCTCTATATTTTTATATGAATGATGTCTATATGAATACTAAAGCTTTTCTAAGACATCGTGTCTCGTTTGTTTTCAAGACATTATGAGTAATACGACGATCCCCAATACTTTCTCAAATAATTGCTAGTGATGCAATTGTCTCTAAAACTTCGCATGATTTTGGATAATTCATTTTTGGATGATATCGAAGTTCGACAAAGTTTGTCAATTCCATTGGTTATCCCGCTATTCGACTCTGAGTTTGAACTCACCTAATTCTATTTTCAAATTTTCATAGAATTTATTTTCATTATTTTTAGTCGATTTGGTAAAAATTCTCGTTCTAATAATTCGCGAGCCGTGCTTAGGATCGTTATCCGTTTAAGCATCCTAAGAAGTTAAAATTCTATATGATGCCTCGTTGGCTCGAAAATTTTTATTTTTATAATCTTCGTTTGTTCCCGCGTCTTAGCCGAAATCCTTTTTAAAAATTATATACACTTTAGTATACCTTTTAAAACCTTTACTTGTACAAAAATAATACAACAATTTTTAACAAAATAAATAAATAAATAAATAATAAACTAGGCCTATAGCCCCTCCTCTTTGCCGCCTCCCTCCTAGCCCACTCCAACACTCAACCCATTGTGTTTTTCCCAGGCACTAAAACATGATTATGTTTTGCATGGGCTTCATTGATAAAAACCCATTCCTCTTTCTTGTTTCATAACACAGAGTTATCAAAAAATTAGTCTTCCTACTCCTCCCTCTCTTTATACTGTTCGAACCACTACAACATAAAATCCCATATATTTTTTTTCTTTTCTACTCCTAATCACTACTACATACTCCTACAATCATCGACATTACTCAAATATTAACCTTTATCAATCTTAAAAGAGAAAACCACATGCAAGGGGTTTATTAACAATCTTGATTTTATTAGTTTCTTTGATTTTTGGGGTAAAGAATAAGCTTAAGGGTTGCAGACTAGTGTGTTACAAGATTTGGGGTTGCTAAAAATCAAGGGTTTGGTTATATTGGTGGTGTTTGGGTTTCGGCTAACACAAGGAGTAAGAAGGATTTCGTGTTGATTATTTTCCTTGCATTTGCTAACTATTGTGAGCATTCTTAAAACCATATTGCGGGGTATTTTCTTGTGATTATGCATGCATTTGTATATTTTATATATTTTGGAATCCATATGTTTAAGTACTAAATTGATATTGAGGTGATTTTAATTAGTTTGAGGTGTTAGTGAAAGGAGATAGGTTAGCTAGGCGTATTTGTGAAGTTGTGATGTGGTAAAAATAACGTTTGGTTGTGTTTTGAAACGGGTTGGTGAATGCAGAAAGTTACATCGCCCCTTTTGGATGTCGTAAAAATGTTTTAGTTATATTTTGATTTAAAAATAAGGTAGAGCTTGTTTTGTCGATCGTTTTCATATATGGATCGTCCCGTATCTCCCAAAAACGAAGTTTTTATGGTCAAATGAAGTTTAGAAAAAGTATCGTAAAATTCAGCTCATAAGGTAAATATTAGGTGGTGACAGATTTTTAATGGGTATTTTCGTCACTTTCGGGGTACGTTTCGGCCGTTCGGTCCGAAAAATGAAAGATGTTCGGGTGAACGGCCGATTTTACTTCCCCGCGAGGATTTCTGAGTCTAAAAGTGAGTACTAACGGGACAAAGCCTAGAGTAAAAAATCTGTTTTTTTTATTTCTAAAAGTGCAATTCAACCTTGATATAAAAAGCGTTTACGGTACATTTATGTCGAGTTTCTGCGTCCTCGCGCTAAACCACCTCTCTCCTAATATAAACACGACAAAGCCACATCGAAACGGGACGTGTTACAACGCAAAAATGCTTTCAGCATGTCTCTAGGTCCTCACAAGAGTAAAAAGTATTTTTTGTGTGGTACTGTTTTGACGGGTCAGAATTTAGAAAACTTATAATAAAAGTCAAACTTAGAAAAAGATGGATTACTTGTTGATTTTTGTTAAAAAAAAGGATTTTTTTTGAGATCATTTTCAGAGTTGTACCCGTTTGAAATTGAAAAAAATTTAGATATAATCGATACATTATTATTTAGACTGATAGATAAATAAATTAACTGGGTTGCGTCTCGGTCTATTAATGTTTTAATAGAAATAGTGAAAGATCATATTTGTGTATGTGAAATACTCACAATTATATATACTGGGTAATTATAAATATATATTATATATGAATATGAAATGAGCTATATTTCCAATATATATTAGTTTTGTTTTAATAGAAAGGACGATAATTTGTGGAGAAAATAGAAATATAGTGAGTAGTGTATTTGAATGAGATGGTATGGGTTGTAATTAACGGGCGATAAGAGTATAAGGTTGTGTGTGATTTAACTCGGATAGATTAGTGTGCTTCGAATTGTAATGAGTCAATATTTCTGAAACTACATAAACTTAGACAAATTGGGCGAATACTTGTTCTTATAAGAGAGCAGATATTCTTTTTCGAAAAATTGTGGCATAATTAATTACATGAGTGTAAGTATCTTATGAGTGGAGATGATCTCATTATGTATAATATTTAGGACGTCACTTGTGTGGATTTCTTGTATGAGGGCTTTATTACTGTAGTAGTGTCACTCATGAAACTAGTACGAATTCGATTTAAGGATTTATATATGTTAATATCGGTATTTCGTTGTGTGCTCCTTTGTGTGAGAGTTGTTATCAGTGAAATGAAGATCATCTCTGATAGTTGTTAGTTTACATCGCCGAGGTTTAGTGTGATTGTTGTGGGATCAGAGTAAATCACCTCATTGTCCTTTTCCTCGTGTACTTTCAGGTGGTGATTCTTGGAATAGAGAGATCGAAGTACCAGTCCAAAATGTCAACGCCTAAGTTCAGAACTCGATATCATAACACATGGTTACTCTCTACCTTCAGTTTTGTTCGATTATTGAAATACAAAATACTCTCTACACTAATTTCTTTTGTGCTTTACTATGTTTTGATACTTTAATGTTTACTTCTAGCCATTGTTATGATGTTTTAAATCATTCTTTCGTTTGCAACGATAAATTCTACAATTGACTCTCTATAGCATCCCAATTCGCGATATGTTGGAACAAATGGCTCTCTATGTTCATTCTCTCTGAATACTTCTACGTTTGTTCGATCATTCTTTATACTTGCTAAGATCTATCACTTTATAAACAACCCTGATGTCATCTTATAAACCATTTTGCTGTTAGCTCACTATACTATTTTAATGTATTTTCCTATAAACCAAATTATTGTCAACTTGTATACTATTTCGTTTTCATTTTATAAATTGTTTAGGTTACTTTACAAATCGTTTGCCTAAGACCTTATAAACATTTTCATAATCATCCGATAAACCATTTTGCTACTATACTATAAACCGTTTTTACTATTACTACGTTTGTATATAAAACTTTTTTTGTGTCATTCATATGAGCTATTTTACATTCACTTTATGAGCTATTTTACTACATTATAAAACCATTTAATACCATTATATATATAGCACTAGTTTGACGAAAACGAGCATTGCATCGTAGTCCTCAATTATACATAGCCTGATCACGTATGTATAATTCAGGAAGGATCATGCAATGCCGGGAGTAGTCGCCAAATTTTTTATCAAAATCAAATTTCTATTTATATTCCCAAAAAGCAAACATTTCATGCATTAACTATTATTTATTCCATATTCGGTTGCTATCCTACTTAATTGTTTTATTGAACCGTTCGAACACGTTAGCAAGCTATACAACCTAAACTACCTCGGGAACTCAGTAGAATCCTTATCACCTCTCGCGTCTTGAACCAGAGGAGACGTTTTACTCTCAATTTTACCTTGTCGTTCCACTAAATTCATTTCGTCTAATCATCAAGCTATAAATTATCGAGGATCCTGTAGAAGATCATGGACCATCAGATCAACCAACTTAAACAAAGCCGTATCCCCATAATTAAGGCTCGTTGGAACTCGCGACGAGGCCCGGAGTTCACATTGGAAAGAGAAGATTACTTCAAGAGCAAGTATCCACATCTTTTCTCGAACAAGAAGGCGAGTATGAAGAGTCGAGCACCGGGACGACGCTCCTATAAGGATGGAAGGATGTAATATCCCGTATTTATGGTCATTAATTATCTCGAGCTTATATCTAATTTTAAAATTTTATAGACATACTTTTATTATTTTTAGTCGGTTTTAATTAAAAATCGTCGTTTTAATTATTCGCTAGTCATGTTTTTAATATTTATCCGCTTAGCGTTCGAGAAATCAATAATTTCATATTTTAAGCTTCAAAAAGCTCAATGATTTTATTTTAGTACTTTTCTGACTTTTATTCGCGTTTTGACCGAACCGAGTCAAATTGGATTTTTATAAGCCATTGGGCTTAAAAATAAATACAAATAACAAAGGTTCTAATAGGGTACTAGTTCAAAAAAAAGAAGCCCAAATACCCCCTCCCCACATAACCAGTCACACTATTAACAAACCCAACATTCCATTTTATTTTTTTATGAGTGTCGATACCTACAATGTTTGGGAATCCTATAATCAATATATATATTTACAAGATACTCTTTCTTTACTCAAAACCCATAATACGTATGGTAGCTAAAAAAGAGGACACCGAATCCTCCTTCTTCTCCTCCTGTTTGACGGTCATACAACAAAAACCACCAAATCACCATCAAAAATCCACCTTAACAATTCCATTCTACTTCAAATCAAACATACATTAAACCCTAATCATCCCTTTACACTAGAAATCTCGATGCATAAATTAATATGAAGATTGAAATTTTTGAAGGTTTTTGTTTTAGGGTTTTGATCAAATTAACGCATATTGGAGTAACAAGGGGTTGATTATTAGTGTTTTTAAACAAGTTTGGTGTAGAAGATTAAAGTTTTTGGGTCTCCTTTGTCCCTCCTTATGGTCGGCCAAACATCAATCCCTCAAGGGTTTGATAGAATTGATTTTCCTTCTCTTGATTTCGCGTTGTAAGCTTCTAACTATTCTTTTTGTATTGTTTAATCTTATATATACTTGCATGTAGGTTGATTATGTTTGAGAATCCATGAAATAAATTAGAAGTTATGATTCTTATGTTGTTGGCAAGATTAGTGAGTTAATAGATGTATTAGGGTAGTTTGAGATAATATGGAAGCATGTTTGAGGTGAAAGTTTGAAGATTTGATAGGATTTTATAACCCTTAATTAGACCAGAAAGTTTAGGCCTAAATTAGCGAGATGAGTGTTGTTGTAAACTGAGATTTAAGAGATTAGTGTGGTGGTGGTTGTTATAATGATCGTATGGTAAAAATTTGAGCTTCCAACTCTTAAAAACAAGAAAGTTATGGCGATTTGAAATTGGGAAATTGTTTCGGCAAAACCCTGCACACGTCGTTTTTGTGCAGAATTTTAGTCCATTTTGCGAGTAGTGTAACTTGATCATGCCAATAGCTTTACTAGATTTGCAGGACCCTATGATTAAGTGCTTCGAGTCTACTTTCTAACGAACTAGGCCTCAACGATTTTCAATGCTTAAAAGTGGGTCAAATGGGGTTTACAAGATTAAGTGTCAAAACTGTGTTTGCTGTCCAGAAATTCGATTGTAAAGATGTTGTGTGCAGGCGGGTCAAAACTTAATATTTTTCGACGAAATTCGCACAGTAGCATCTTCATAATATGTGTGACCTTCCTGAATTTTTCCAGATTTTTCTGGAAAGGTTAGAGGTGTCTAATAGTGTCCAACTTTTGCAAAGTCCAGCAGACCCTGTTTTGGGGTACGTTGCGTTAGCGCATTTTTGAAAAATGGTTAGAATTGGCTATGATTTTGAGGAAAGCTACTGAGGTTTAATAACATGTATATGTGGGTAGATATAGAAGGAGAACGTCTTATTCGACCGTTTGGTATCTCTTTAAGTGTGGTTAACGACTAGTAAAAACTGATAGAATTTCAGAAAATATGGAAGTGGTACTTTAAGTGACTCTAGTACATGGATTCTTAAACATATGATAATATTACATGCCAATGTATAAATAAGTAATTGATTCTTTTATATTAAGTTACATTACATTATAAGTATGAATTTTAATCACGCGCCACTATTAGGTCGCGGTTGATTGTTGACACTCGTCTTCTTGTTTGGATTTCTTGATCACTACTCGTATCCACGGTGAGTTCATAGCCCCACCTTTTCTCTTTTAATGGTTTTCATAAACTGTTTTCGGGGTGAGAATACATGCTCGTTTTACCAAGTAAACTTATTGATTTCTACTACTTAAGCGTTACGTGACTATCTTTACAAAAGTTTTTACTTGCTTACTACATGACTTCTAAAACATGTGTGATACATGGTTGTTTCTTATGAACTGATTTAAAGCTTGATTTGTTTACTACATCATTTGAGATCATTACATTCCTATATATGAAAACCATGAGTTTTGAACACATTACTTGTTTTACTTTGGACGCAAGTGCTTTTCAAATTGTATGCTATCCAGATTATTGCCTGAATATTATTGCCTAAGTCCTTTATCTGCTACTTAAGTCCCCTGTTTATCATGAACCGTCAGTTGCTATTGTAGTGAGCGCGAATGTTGTGGATAGATCTATCGGGACTCACAATCCCCATCTACTTTTTTAGAATTTATGGTTTTTAGATAACCATGTGACGCACTTAACATTTGAGGTATCCTTGGGGTTATTAGCAGTATACCCTACTTTTATTGGGGCAAAAATCTTGTTAAGGTGTCGATGTCATGAGCTTAGCGTAATAATATATATATTCCATTTAGACTTGGTGAATTTGTTTCTCCTGTCTACATTACTTTAATCTTGTGGTCTACTACTAAGCATACTTGATTTATTAAATTATTACTTGGATTTCGATAACAATTCTTCTAAATGTTGCAACGCTACTTTTCTTACCAAAATATTACTTAATTTATTTCAATACTGTTTTTACTTAAATCTATGAATTCACCAATATTATTGTTGACGTTTTTGCATGTATTTTCTCAGGTTATCATTTTGCTAGCTGAGCATTGGGAGCATTCGAGTCGCGTGGATATTAAAACTTCAAGGACTTGGTTTTCTTCACATTCGATAACTATTTTTCCTTAAAAGACCAAGTTACTTAGCCTGCACTTGTGGTTTTGAGAGTTTTGGTTAAAATAGTTGTCAAATGCATCAGATAGGGAAAACAGCAAAAAGGCCTTTTTCTAGCTTGTTGGAAACACAAAAAGTGTTGGTCACTTCCAAGTTGTACTAGGTCTTAGCTCGTAGATTGTGTCATGTTAAGTATAGAAGCTAATCCGGCCCAAGGCCCATGGGAAGCCCATCATAGCCCATGGGCCGGCCATCATGTAACTATATAAGCCCTCTCCTAGCCTTGGAGAGGGGTTGGTTGTTTCATTGTTTCCATTTTCTACATAGTAATAACACTTCATCCATTCCATATACTTTCTCTCACTAAACATCACAACCCACATCTCTCTCTCTTGTTCTTAATAGATCATTAGATTACATGTTTCTTCAATTGGTATCAAGAGCCATGGAGTGGTGTGTTTAGTTTTTGTGTTTGTCTTGTGATTTGTGCTCAAAATCTTTATAAAGAACAAAATTTTTGATTAAAATTTTTTTGGCGTAAAAACCTTAAAGTTTTCATTTTTATTGTTCCTATAGGGTTAGTAACACTAGTTGTACAAGAATTTATGCTAAAAACCATTCAAAAATGTGTCTTTTTGAGTTTTGAAAATTTGAGTTTCGTAGTAGTTGGAACCGAACGAGTACAATCGAACAAGAATAGCCGATCTAGTATTTCTTTAACAACCGAACGAGTTGTCTGTTTCAAGAACCGAACTAGCTAAGTTATAGTGGGAACCGAACTAGTTTGTTGTCTGTTGGAACCGAACTAGCTAACCGAACGAGTTAATCGAACAAGCAGAGCCGAATTAGCTTAATTGTTTGACAACCGAACTAGATAACCGAACAAGCAGAGCCGAACTAGCGTATTTGTTTGACAACCGAACTAGATAACCGAACAAGCATAGCCGAACCAACTAAACCGATCTAGTTTAACTCTTTGTCAACCGAACAAGTGGACCGAACTAGTTTGTCTCTTTGTCAACCGAACAAGACAACCGATCTAGGCAATTTCTTTGTCAACCGAACTAGTCAATTCCATTTAAGACACATTAACTCAAAGTTCTAAATTATACGGTTTATTTCTTTGACTTGTAAAATCCCGTGAAACAAACACTTGTTTTCCCGGTTTTGTCGAGAATTGTAAAATCCCGTGTAGTTTCATTTCAAGACTCAACAATCACATAACCAAACACAATTTCTTTCTACCACCGATCGATCAATTTGTAATCTTTTTGATACCACAATGACGACTCTTGCCGATAAGTCACTTCTTTCAGGAGGAGACAACAAACCACCAATGCTTGAAAAACACTTGTATGATTCTTGGAAGAGCCGAATGGAACTGTATATGTTGAATAGACCTCATGGAAGAATGATTCTTGCCTCTGTTGAAAAAGGACCACTCGTTTGGCCTTCAATCACTGTGGATGGAGCAACAAGGCTTAAGGAATATATTGAACTGACTCCCGCTGAAGCCATTCAAGCTGATTGTGACATCAAAGCAATAAACATCATTCTCCAAGGCCTTCCAACTGAAAT